>JAGDQP010020642.1:18012-32965 GCA_022664845.1 Lepisma saccharinum | reverse complement strand
AATGTAAGAAACGATATATCATTCTTATCGAGTGATCGTTAATATAAATGATTATCGTGGATATCGAAAAAATCTTTGTAGATCGAATTTCTTTCACTGAAGTCGCTGGAAATTGGCTATCGTTCATACTAAAATGTTCATTTCCTATACTTGATTTATGATTTTACTAAAATCGATATTTTTATACAAATTTCGATCGGGCAACCTTACGGATATTTCGTATTCAACTAAAGTACCACATAAAAGATTTTTAAACATGGGAACACAAAAGTTAGTTTGGAATTTCGGTAGGGTCGGATGGCATACGAGGTAAGATGAGAATACGAAATAAACTGATAACTAATACTTTGAAAAATCGAATTACCAGAATGGAGAGTTGAGAAATTTTACAAATATATGGATAGCAAATGTCGCTAGCCGGGGCTTGTGGAGAATCCCTGAAGCTTAATCCAGCCTTCGTAGACGTAATCGAGTGGTGGGAAATGTCTAGTTTAGTTTTATCATTTGGTAGTTTGTGATACCAACATCGTTCACCCTCAATCAACCTCGAATATAGTATCAATGTCAAATTGATAGTCTCCAGAAGAATATACATAATACTGGCATAGTTCATAGGGTTTTGAAGTAACAGACACTTTATTGAAGTCTCTAAGATTTATTAATGTCTTCTTTTGTGTATTATGAAATCATAGCAAAAGTTGTGCAGATAATATTTTCCCCTACTATGTAATTTGAACAGAGAGATGTTCTTATTGTAGGAAGAAGATAATACTAATTATATGTTCTATATGTTTATATTACGTCTAGACTTCAACTAATTCGCAAATTCCTATGAAGGAATTCTCTTTCTTAGATGCGAATTTCGTCTTGATTGAGACTGTTTCAGAAGTGAATTTCGTTATATTAATCTTACTACAGGATTATAAGTTTTCTTTATCTCTTGCGATTTAAAACTTCATTTTTTTAAAAAATTTTAATCTGAAATACTTTTGTTTACTACATTCCGTATTGTTTTAAATATACATTTTCATCACTTCAGTTAATGTTACAATATGTTTGTTACATTCAAAATATTTTCATTAAAATATGATACTTAATATTGACAGTCATTCATTAACGTTACAAAAACCATATTGTTTGTCATTAATGAACGAAGTGAGTGTTGAGGTTCTATTAACAATCGCGAAGGCTCCAAGGGTCCCTTGATAGCATCTACGGACCCAAATCGGACATCCTCTACGACTAAACATATACCATTCCATACTCGACTTACGTATATATACAACATTTGGTGTAAATCAGTGGGCGTGTAGACTTATATAAATAACAGAGACATTCATTTTTATAAAAATAAGTGGGCAACTTTTATAATAATAGGTGTAAAAGGAAATTACAACTCATAGAATTGTGACTGTTATCTAATATTGTACTTGTAAAATAACTATTAAGTTCTGAACTCTCTTACTAATGAGACATTGGCAGTTGTTATTCAAAAAAGTGCTCCGAAGTGTCAGTCCAGAACACTTGGAAATGCCCTATTATTAAAAAGAAATATAATTGCGTTGTAAAGGATTCTCAACAATAAAAATGATGTGATAAATATTTTAATTGTTAATTTTAGGACTTTTTATAAAGCATTGCGTATATTATTGCACTATGTTTATTCTAATAGCTTGTATTATAACATATTACAAGTTACTTAACATAATATTCTTCTAATGCAGAGAACGATCAGTATTTCAGCAACACCACAACTGAGAAAACTATTGCATTGTTAAAATTAGCTAAAGTAAAACAGCAGAGTGTTTAGATATTTTAATGCCATTAATTTCACATATTTCTTAAAATTGTAAAATAGCGAATAAAAGGCATAAAAGAACACAAAAAGAAGAAAGCTTGGAAGATTATATTTTTAAAAAAAATCAGATTGTGGTTCTAAAATTTCATGAAGATAAAAGTTTCAATAAAAAAAAAAGTATACGTGTCGCAACTAAAAGGTGTAATAAATATTGAAACCGTAGAGAAACTTTATACGAAAAGCTATTAAAGCATTATGGGAAGAATTAGAAAAGAATATACACAACTTATTATTTCAGTATATAAAAAAAAAGAAAAGAAAAACAGAATAGTTGACGTACAAGAAAAGAAAACCCGATTTTCTTCTGTCAGAAAGTTTTAGGCTAATGGAGTACAAAACTTGTCTCTTGTGACATAAATATATTTCTAAATGTCTTGCTATATTTTGAAATAGTCTTTTCATTTCTTATAATGGTTCTTCATATTCCTTTCTCAATACATTTTTTTTATTTCTGGTCTTTCTCTCTCTCTCTCTCTCTCTCTCTCTCTCTCTCTCTCTCTCCACACACACATATATATTACCGAGCAAAGTAGAAGGTCTTGTTTCTTCATAATTTCTCTTAACTTTTGCTTAATTCCTTTCTTCCTGCTGTTGATACTGTATCCTTTTCTCCCTAAAAAAAGAAGAAAAAAAAACAAGAATAGAAAGCCATTATTTAGTACAGAAACGGTAACAATGTCGTGTTATTTGGTAAAGCCTATATGACCCGCAGTCTTCTCCCACCAAATAAAAATATGAGATCATCATCGTCCTAATCTAAATGTCATTTCCCGTTTTCAGCACTCTTTTTCTTCATCAATTCCTCCTGTTTTTTCGCTTTCCCACTCTCGTCCAATTGTACAGTAAAAAGATGCCACTGGAGAAAGAGAGGAGTCTCAAAACGCTAAGTGAAAAGTGTCGTTATTGTAATATTAAAGTCAATGCTTTTCTCTTGTAACCAATATGATTGTAGTAACGAACCGACGATTTCATGGTTAAAAAAAAAAAAAAGACGTTCTGGCGACCCATTAACTAATTAGTCCAGCATGAGAGAAAGTGAAGGCGAGAGAATAGATGGAGTTTCTTCGACTTAACGGAATATGGGTAACAAAAACCACTAAATAAAGGAAGGATGTTATTGGCGCGAATGAGGATGGTAGAGAGGCGAGAAATTAGTGTGACCCTTTTTCTCTTTGCATTTGCCATCCTCCCTCCCCCCTTTTAGAGTCATCAAAATTTTCCTCATCTATAATTTGACGGATGATGAATCAATTAAAAGAGTCAAGAAGAGCCTTTAATAACAAAAGGGGCTAAGTCTCATGGACAAAAGCAGTTTTTTAAGCAAAGAAATATTATATTCAGACTTTTTTTTTAATGTTTCCATCGCGATTCATGTGTAAAAAATTTAGCCTAAAATAACATTTAAAGGCATCGAAATTCTTTATGGATTTTATATATTTTTTCAAATGTGAAAATCGGTGATGACTGTGATAGAAAAAAAATATTGTAATGGATTCCTGAGGACTTAGCTGGTTTTCCCATTTCTCCACAACTGCTCGCTTTCATTACCTCGTTTTTTATTCTATTTACTTCATCTCTATTGCTATTATATGAGTGAAAATTCAATACGAATTTTAGATCTTTCAAAAGAAAAACGAGTAGGGAAAATTAAATCTACTCTTTCTAAAAGAAAAAAATCATTTCCAGGAGCCATATTTGCTTTAAATGTAAGTAACCTTCTTGAATCACATTTTCCACACATTAACAATGAGCCAAATTTATGATCCCTTTAAATATCTAAAGATTTAAGAAGTGGGTTTCCACAAGTTAGATTGCATTAATAAGCGGTTCTGACTACCTAGAAAAGAAGTAAATGTTTTGGCGGAAGCGGGAGTAGAACCCGGGCTATCTCAATGATCGCCTCTTGCATGAATAAACTGAAGCATGAAGCCAAAGTAAAATCGTCACGTCACGTTTCGTGAGTAAGCTTGATTTTATCGAATACATAGTGAAGAAAAATGTTTACAAGAAATGTAATTTTTTTGTGTTAAATGAAATAAATTATTATAGAGCTTCTTCTTGTATGTGCCAGTGACTATAATTTGGATTTTATTGATTTCTAACGGAATCTAGTTCCTATTTTTGTTTCTATATCTAAAACTTTGTTATACTAAGTATACACTAGAAACCATTTGTTTCTCACACTTTTTGAACATATTCCAGAAACTACTTTAGATTACGTTTGTAAGTATTAGTGGGTTATGTAAGGGATTAGAAAGATAATAATTTTTAAAATAGTCAAAATATATAAAAGAAAAAAAAGGATGTTCGATAAATATGCTCTCAGAAAATGAACCAAAATTTGTAAGTAAATATGCCCCGTTGAAATTTGTAATGAATGTGTCCAAACTATTTTTGACTTAGGAAAATATTTTATCCACCATTGTTCTATTAGCGTGACAAAGGTAAATTTTGACAGTAGTTTTGTAAAATCATTCAACGACAGAAAAACTCTCTATTAAGGATGTGCTGAAAAAGTGTGATCTCAATTGAAGCGTCTTGATTCTAGCCGTCGTGGTACACAAGGTTAGACGACGTGGTTCATGTACTTTTATTCCAGTATCGTGGATTCGAACCCACTACAATCTTTCATTTTTATAATTTACATCTCCCCAGCAACGTATAAAAGTGTAATTTAAAACAACAGACTCTGTTTTGCTTATACTGCTAAGTTAAAGTCCAAGTCGAATTGAATGTTCCCACCTCTTGTATAAAACTGCAGCTTGACTATCATGGTAGTGACGTATACAATATACTCCTGTATAGTCGGAGCCAGCCACGCACAGAAACTTCACAATTTACCAAATCTAGCAAATAATTATTTGGTGATTAGGTTCATATTCCTGTTTCTCCTTCGCTTCTACAATGACGCAATGGTTCTAGTACATAAAGGTCAGAAAGAATAATACAGATGTGAAGAGCGTATAGTGAATTCAAAGCCACAATATGCGAAGTATAGTGATCAAAATTTTTCATTTCATTATACGAAATTTTTGGGATACGTAACCATTTCTCCTTTTTTTAAAAAAAAACTATAAAAAAAAAATCAATGACAGAAAATTAAGCGGAAAACCCTACTTAACGAACGCAGTCTATGTGTGTGTATTTAGTGTCATTATTAACACAGGAAATACTTTATCAAAGTCAGAAAATAAGAAGAAAATAACTATCATTTAAGAGAAGAGAAAAGAAACTCACTAAAATAAAAATAAAAAGTCAGCCAAACAAAAAAAAATATAAAAAAAAACAAAGACAAACGCAGTGACTATATAACAGTTGTAAAACTTCACGTGCATGCTTCGAGAAAGACCTCCATGGTAGAATATTTAAAGAAATTCATGTTATTTTAGAAACGTGAGTAGCCTTTAAGCTAACACTTCAGTTCCTGTAGAGGTGTTGACCTGCTTGTATTCTGATGAAAAATTATTTTGCTTTAAAAAAAAAAAAAAAAAAGGAGTTTGCGAGAGGGGAACAACAGCTAATGATCTATGAAACTTGGGTGGTTTTTTGGAGACTCATTCTTTTCTTTCGTTCCATTAAATAAAAAAAATAATAGTGTTTAAGTAAATAATGATAATAATAATAATAGTAATAATATAATAAACAATAGCAAAATTCGTGATCGGAAGTGGCATATTTAAAGCATTTAGCTAAGGCAGGACGAAAGCGTTCTTTTGTAATTTTGCTTTCGGGAATATTTTCCTCGGGTTTTGTTTATAAATGCCTTCGAGACAGACAAAACTATATATACTGCTTACTGTACGGTAATTTTCCCCTTCAAGCCTAACTTTTATAATCTTTTGCAGTGAAAAGAATAGTTTATTATCCTTATTGTAGTGGCAAATAAGAATTTATCATATTAAAAGTAAGAGCCTATCCCTTCCCTACTTTTTTTTAAGGGTACGCACGCAGTAGGAGAAGAAACACCTGTTGGTTTCATACATCTTGTCTTCTTCGGTTTTCACCAAACAGAAAAAGCGTCACTAAAATGAATTTCCCCCTTCTCTCTCTCTCTCTCTCCCTTTCTCCCCCCTCCCTCCCTCTCTCTCTCTCTGTCTGTCTCTCTCTCACGGTATATATTGCTAGTTGAAATGTGGTGTCATAGGGCTGTCAGTGTTACCAACCTTATATAAAGTTCTTTTTCAAAATGGCCGTCAGTTTCTCGAATATTTTCTACCCGTAGTAAAGTTATCATCATGGGAAGCACGAAATGCATTGTTGCAAATTTCAAAATAATATACAAGGTTGAACATTTACATTATTAATATTTCAGTTTGTGTTTTAGTAATGATTTGCAACACTATATTAAAGAGTGTGCGTCTTAGGGGGGGAGGGGAATTCCCCATAGAAACAATTCATTGTGATGGAATTTACACTGTGCGGTTAAAACAAAACACATGATCCTTCATCCCTCAGTTTCATTCCTCAATCATAAACTTTACTCAAGTACCATTCCGGTTGGGATTTGCTAAACCGATTCAGCATACGTATCTATTTGACGGATGTGAAATCACATACACTCAGATTCAGAAGAGAAAGAACTGTGTATAACTGTTACAAGATAGGAGGAGACACAGGGAGGAAGAAGTGCCTAGTATCCACGTATGTACATACGTTAGCATTTACGTATATGTACACACGCCCGTTAGCCAAATACAGTAAGGACAAAACATTTAAGTCGTAAAGCAACGTCTTTGTCTGATCCATGGATGACAATGAAAGAGCGGGATGGCATTATTAAAATTGTTGGTACGTGCCTTTCATGTATTTCTTCTCATATTGGTTTGTTTAATACGTAAGCAACTTCAGAATACGCACATACGATGCTCGTAATTTCCACTTTCGTCCCTTTTATACTCCTATTTAAGTATTTTGTCACTTTCTTTTTCTTCTTTAGCTTATATTTCTTTTATTATCTTCCTTGTATGATTCGTTTGGAAAGTTGTAAAGTCAAAATGATTCTTTATTTCTCGAAGAATGATATGTAAAAGAAAAATTACAAAACTTTTCCCAATATTATGCAAGTAAACGAACTATTTATAGCCTATAGGAAGAGGTACAGAGTTAGCATTTCTGCACCCTTCTCTTTTCTTTAGTTGTTTGGGTGTTACGCACCACCAACTCAAGCAAGTTCAATGTATACTTTTGCTGAATCTTTCAGACAATCCGGATACTCCACCCCCAGTTTTCCAATCGACCGCTAATGCAAATTATGACTTGGCATCAACTTAGCGTTGGCTAGAAGCTTAGTGGACGATTGTAAAACTGGGGGGTTAATAGACTATTTAAGTATGACGTCACTTTTGCTGGAACTTTAATAGGATTCAGATACTCTCAATGCACTATTTAAGGAATGACGTCGTATCCTCTCTGTTGGCATATTAACCACAGTATTCTCTGTTCCTTCAATCAGTGTAGACATACAGTTACGAATGTCATCACTCATAAATGGGTTGTGAATTGTCACTACATAATACGATGAACCAATGAGAAAGTTTAATTTAAAACGATGTACTGTACAGAATTGAAGAGACTAAAGTAAGCATTAATTGGTTGTGTACACTCGATAATACGTGGTGCGCATTTTGGATAAAAAAAAAAAAAAAGAAAGAAAAGGACAATACAATATTAAGTCAATACTCATTCCCTCTGCTCTAGGCTTCACCAAACTACGTGTTCAAGAATTCCAAAAACTTCAAGGCATTGTTTTGAAATCCTCTTATCATTTCTCAATGTGCTCTTTGTTTGGACAAATTTTTTACAGTCGGCATGGCAACGAAGGTCGACTGAAACAATCTTTGGATTCGAAATACGGAAAGTTGGCTTACTTCAGTTTAGTAGACCGGTGAACTATTTCCCTGCATGAACTACGGAGTCCTTGGTTCACCTCGTATCATTATGTCAATCATCCTACAAGTTTGTAGAACTCACTAAACACTGAATACTTCATACAGGTTGATTATTATGAAGCGGCGATATAACAACTGGAACGTTCCCTTTTATTATTTTGAAACTGTTTTTTATTGCTTTTTGTTAACCAAGTGGCCCATAAGATTTTCGGAATTATTAATTATAATTTCTCTGTCTGTTTTCAACACACAAAGCCAGTGTCTCAACGAAAGCAGACAGAACGAAACTGACTTTTGATTTCAGTTCATTGACTTCGATTTACCGAATCTGGTGAAGGTACAACCTTTTCTTACGGTATTTTCGTACTATATGCACTTCTGTGAAATTAGACATATTCCACTCACTTGAGTTTTTCAATTTCACTATTTTCATTTTGGATTTTCACAACTTTTCTTCGTCTATGCTTCCGATATTAATTCGAAGATTATACATACTTGAGTATATTATTATCCGGGTTAATGGCAGTGATTTGAAGTCCTGCAACTCGTCATTTGACAAATTAAGAAATGTAGTACTATAGACGTGTTCGATAATGTACCGTGGAAGTTTCATGTTGATTTCCGATTTCCATGGGATACATTTCCTATATAAATACTTATGAATCCCATAGGCATATACAGTCATAAATAGCTTAGCACTCACCGAGAACAGAACAAGAAATCCTTTGATTAATTATGAAACTTCGTACTATTCCTTTCCTGAGATTATGGACATTACTAGCAATAAGGTTATCAATAATAAAAAAAGGGTAATGTGAGGAATTACTTATATTTAAGGAATCAATCTAATAACGTCGTAACGGCGCTTTGAGAACACATGGGAATATCAAGTGCAGTATTACCTAAATCTGTCTTCATCTTAATATTAAAACTTTTCCCTTAGCTACGATGGTCAATATACGTAATTAATGTCGCAAATAAATCGTGTTCATGGTGGTCATTCTGAGGGCTTTGCTTGCGGGAGTGCTTTAAGCTAAGGACAGAGACGTTATCATTCATATCCATATCCTATTCGCAGAATAAAGGTTTTGGATAAAGATGGTTTTAATAGCTGAAGATGCTGTAAAAGGCTACAATGTAAAATTAAGGATTTCGTACAATGTCGTAAAAGATTTTGTTACTTTTTCTTTCATTGTCTAAGAAATTATTATACAATTTCTCATTAAGATTTAAAAAAAGGAACATCCCAACATTGAATCAAGAGGTTGTTTCACACTGAGGATTATATTAGGATATGTCTCATTCTTAGTAACAGAACCATGTAATGTAAGTTACACATTGTACGCTGAACCAGAACACAAGAATTCACATTGACACAACATGTTATATATTTTTTTTTTCTTGTACCCCCGTATATATAGGTATTATTACAACAAAAGAAACATAACATCATGTCGCATCAGTAACAGAAGAAGATGATGAACAATTGTCCTCCTTTCTTTAAGCTTACAAGATCCTTATATCAATTTTCTTTTGTTTTCATTTCGTCTAACACGGTCACAGCACAATGCGTTGGCGTTCTCCGAAGAAAGGCAGGCAAAGAGTCCTCCTCCCTATCTTATATAGGTCTCTACATGGATGTGTACGTTCCGCTATTGACATGTTATTGAGATGCTCGACTGCCGTTGCAGCCTTTTTTGTTTGATGAACATACAAGGAGTTGCTTTGCTACACAGCAGTTCTATATATGTGCAACATATTACTGTACATGCTGGTAATTTCAACGGTCGAATAAGCTAGTAACACTCCATTGTCCTTTCGTCAAAGAACACGTGTCTCAGAGTCACAGACAATTTGCGGCAAGGGGATTTGCTGAATTTTTCTTCTGACGTGGCGTCTTCCGGACTCTTCATTTCTGTTATGTATAGATCCCACGTTCTAACGAAAATGACTTATACAATTTTTTGCTTTTGGACAGTACAGCATTATAACTTCCACACATACATCCTATACGATTTGTTTATATGTTGAAGGAAAACGTACTGTTTCGATTACATATATCGTCATAGTTTAGTGGTGACGTTAGTGGCTTCGAATCCCGCTCACACTGACATAGTACGGTTTTTCCTCAGTCTCATCAGGTGAATGTCAAGATACCGAACTGAATAGAGGCTGCCTTCATTTTTTTCTATCTTCTATCCTTTGGAACATGTACTCGCCTCTCCACACGTGTGACGAGCTTAGGCAATATATATCTGTTATTATTATCATCAACAGCAGTGTTCTGCCAAAGCCGAAGGTCCTTGAAGTCAAGACAAGGTTTGTCCGTACGTCTCCTATCTACTTTACTTTCGACTTATCTTTCTTATTGCTATCGGCACGTTGTATTCCCCTTCTTCATCCTATCAACCATATCATCCATACACGATCTCTATGAAATCAATATCTTGACTAATTTATTTTCATTAAAGTTTCCAGTGTTGTTCTTTCTCGCTTACTATCTTCTACGCTTCGTAATTCCTGCGCTTCCCCTTTGCTTTAGTGTGCGATCTTCTTTTGTTCAAGTAGGTTTCTTTTTGGTTCCTCGTGTGTAATTTACAGTAATTTCAGTCTTGAACTTTTGGACTATTATTATGCTTAGAAACAAGGCACGATATTATGGCGATTTACTATGGGTCTTCCGCGTCACTTTCTCACTTGTTAGAGTCAGTATTTGCCAGTATCTGGAACAATATCAACACAACAAACATTGTTGATTTCGGTAGTTCAACACAATGGATATGTTGTCAATGTTGCTTCAACACAATAGAGGGTGTCGTACTAGCAGTATCACAGGGTTGAATCACCGAAATTACACAAAAATGGCACTGATTGCACACTAAAATATGGTGGTCGTACTGGAATACTGAAAAGTGTTGAATTAACACAGCAATTTTTGCAGTGCACCGAACTAGTTTTGTATAGAAGCAGAAGATAATGTTCTAATGAGACGAGTCTGGATATCAGATTCTACATTCTCGAGCTCAAATATTTACTGAAACTTCACCTCTATGGGTTTTTTAAAGCAGATTAAAACTTCTATTATTGGAAGAACGAAGCGAAACGAAATTGTTATACTTCAAGACACTATCACAGCAATCGGCTGAGATTTCTGAAGGGGAAAATTTAGTGAAAGTCATATTTGAATCCAGTCTCATAATGTTGTACGGTATCTCTCAAATTCGAACAACACTGGTACGTCTGCATCAAGGTTGTTTGCATGGTAAAGAACTAAATCAGGTGGATACAACTAGGAAGTGTCAAAATGTGGACTTATCAATTACAAAATTGGAAAGCACAAAGTATACTAGTTGCGCAGTCTGATACGCTGCGCTATGGAGGCTTGTTGTGAGGTACCAACCTACAAGTTGATTTCAGAATGCAGTACGAATGATACTCCAGAATTTAACTCCTTTCCACCTTCATTCTTCTGTAAGGAACAGTCATTAAAGGACGTCATCGATCAGACTTCTGACGACACTTCAAGAGTTCATTTAAGTAAATTATGTAAGACCTTTCCTTTCCTTTCCTTTCCTTTCCTTTTCTCCTTTATTTTCCTTCTCTTTTTCCTGTCCATACCGTTGCAATCCTTTCCTTTCGATTCAATTCCATTCCATTTGGTTTGCGCACTTAAATAAGGAAAAAAATATGTTCAAATTAGACAAGAACTAAGTTTGTCGTATAAACCAGGGCTGGTTCGATGACAACGTAGGCCTACTGTAATGCGCATAACAAAACTAACATGAATTCTTTATAAATGGAAAAAAGCTAACCAAATAATAAAGGACCTGTCAGTTTCAGTCACCAGATTTACAACACAGTCCACAAGTGTGACTGAACTCAAATCAGAAATCAGTTTCTTTCTATCTGTTTGGTTGAGGTTTATTTAGTGTAAAATAAAATAAAAGTATTAACTATAATTTTTAGTGTATCAAACTACATATGCACATTAAAAAAAATGTCTTAATTTTGAGCATAAGAAGAGTAAAAACAAAGATTGTTGAGAGTTTATCATGTATCGTGCAAAAACTACACTGAAAATATACAAGAAGTGTGATCTTTTACGGTGTAGAGAGAGATCCGTGTTATATCCTCTTTTATAAAGAGCAATTGCGTTTCAAATATGAAAAAAAAAAGGTACAAAATCTGTGACCAATTGTGTGAAACAGAGATTGTACAACAGTTTATCCAAGTTTTCATTCCCTTCCTCTCTCTCTCTCTCTCTTTCTCTCTCAGGAAAAAAAGAGACCTCTTCTTCTTCATTGCTATTAAAACGTTATCGCCACAGCCCCAGACAGCAATGAATCTATTGAAAAGCAAGATTTTCGTCTGGGTAACTTTACCGCAGTCGCTAACTTTTAAATAATCCTGGTGAACACAACTGGACAACCGGGCGTTAAAATTTCCTCCGATGTATATACAAACGTATGTAATACTGTACAAGCAAAGCAAACATTTCCTCCTCCACAGCTCTGCGATAAGAACTTGAGATTGTGAATGTTTTACGACTAAAGCAACTCTATTTCCGGATTTTAGATGCTGTTAAGAGTTGATATGTCTTCCGGGAGGTTTTTTCGAGCATTGTTACAACCCTGCATATTCCTTTTTTCTCATTTTCACTTCGGTTTTTTTTTTCTCGTTAGATGTTTCCTACTTTTAGTGACGTTTTTTCTTCTTCTGTCCTTCAAACCCTGCTATAACCAGCAGAATGGTTTTTGCAGGAACCACATATAAATAGTTTATATACATGTTCTAAAATCCACTAAGATTTGACGTCTGCAAACAGTAGATAGGATAAAATGTTGCTTGAGTTGTTAACTACAAGTGACTTTGTAAATAGAAAGATTGTACTTGAATGTTGTTAAAAAGACAATCACTTATAAAGTTAGGCGCATTTAATTCCTGGGATAGCTTCGTAATCTGGAAATGAAGATTAAGAGGTTTCTCTGTCAGAATTTGGCAACACTTATGACGTAAGTAAACACAGTAGTACTTGATTTAGTGTAGAACATCGGTCGTTCGATTGCGTAATATTTTGAAGAGACTATGATCTGAAAATAGGGAATATGCTTGTACCGGTATATCTTTGCATTTTGTGCAGCAAAAGATGACGGAACAAAAACAATCATAAGGAGCTAGGTCAGGGGAGTATGGAGGATTGGGTAGGACCGTCGTATGAGAGAACAGCTGCGTGGTTTCCGGTCATCGTTGGTGGTTATCGCCGCACCGACGGAGACTCTGGCAGTCTCTCCAGTAATTGTATCGGCCCTAGCAAAACTGCGTTGTGGATCAAGGTCATTTATTTTGAAAATGGATGTGCATATCAATTACTTGACAAAAGACTCAATTCTTGTTTCCTTTTAAATCTTTTATTATTATTATTTTAAATAAATTTGTCGCATATACATTTGAGTTTCATTACTCCTTGTCGTTTACATTAATTGAGTTGATGTAAATTCTATGTTATATTTACTCGAGAACTAAGAAAGATAAGATTTTTACAGTAATTTTTACAATGTATATGGAAAATATCCATTTTTGTATTTAAAAAACACTAGGTCGCATTAAGTTTTATGAAACCTCGAACACAAGAAAAAGGACAATCTTTTATTTTGTATTTAAGACTTCATGACACTTAGTGTCACCTATAGCGCTACAAGTGGATACTAGCTTCGACAATTCCAAAACAAAATTATTTCAAATTGTCATATATTGTGCTTTCTGTGCAAATACAACATGAAGTAAATCTAAATTTATAGTAAATATTATTTGTAGACACCCGGTACATTAAAACTAGTAAAGAGAACTCAGTTATACATCGAAATATATTGTGGTAATGTAATCCAACAAACTTCGAGGGTAAAAAAAATAAGGAAGAAAGTAGTAGTCGCCGGGGTGGAAATGACGGAGTTACAGGCTGCCGAAAGCGTGGGAAAATGAACTTTAGAGCATCATATTTCCAACACCACTAATAATAAATAGAATTGATGTAGTAAGAGCTCTTCAAACTTCAGGTCAAAGATTTCAAACTTGTTAATTAACGGCTCTAACGTGTATCATCTTTACTCACAAGGAATGTCGTACTATCATACTTCAAAGTTTCTCGGTGCATTACATTACCACTCTGTATAGAGGTATTAACTTGGCGTGTTGAAAACATTCATCGAACGAAAGACAATGACAAGCCACCGTGGGTTCACCTTGCTCAGTGAGCCTCGGCTCATAGAACTTCCTCCGGGAACGCCATTGTCTATCATCATCTTCAGTTTTAAAAGTCATGGGGCTTTATTATAACAGAAATTTCACTCATGTTTTAAATGTATGCTTTTTCTTTCCGGGTCCAATAACAGATTTTACGTTCAAGACAGAAGAGCGTAAGTGTGCGGAATATAATTTTTTAATCGTCGATAGTGCAATGGTCCACATTCTTAATATCAGCCTAGGATGGGGACAAAAATCTCCAATAATGCTCGCATGTCGCTTGTTTTATTACTTATCTCCATAAAAACAAAAACAAAAATTCAGAAAAAGGTGTCAATGAATGCATTTATCTTACCCATTCAGGTTAATGCACTTTTCAATGCATGAATTACTATGCGAGTGTGTGTATTTTCTGTGCGTTCTTTATTACAGTTTTTTTTTTTCTTCTTGTACAAAACATATACATAAGTATATTTGAGAATTATTGACAACACAAACAAGTTACTGTTAAGCTTATAAAGACGGTATATTCATTATTTAGAAAGAAGATTGTTTTTTTTTTTAAATAAAATAAAATTTAGAGAACTCACAAGAGGTCGAACCAGTCAAACGTAAAAGGTAGCCTCCTTTTTTTAAAAAAAAAAGACAGAAAGAAAAATTATGGAGAAAAAAAATTTCTTCTACCGTTTTAATCCCTTATAACCTGCGGAACCTGTTATGTTGTTAACTGACTCTGCTTTGCCATGATTCCATTTTACAAGACCAGAAGCATTGTTGCTGTTAATATATATATTTTTTTTAGTTTGTTACTTTTTTTAAAAAAAATGCAATTTATGTGTGGTGGCCCGAAGTGCTAAAATACACGACTCATTAACCTATGAGCACTTATTGCATTAAATTGGAGAAGACATGTATAATGCTACATAAATTCTTATGGGGAGCATTCACCGTTCGCGTAATATCAAGT
>JAGDQP010020642.1:3012-17612 GCA_022664845.1 Lepisma saccharinum | reverse complement strand
CTTATAGAGCACTCGCTTCCCGTCAGTTCAAACGGGAGGCGATTGTACCATACCGATTGAAGATGAAGATTCCTGCACAAACGAAACTTACAGACAGAAATATCCCAGATTTTTATAAAGAAAATACTTGGGTAGTGCCCTGGCATCTCTACACACCTGCTCATAAATATAAGCTACTTATTCCTGATGCCTTAGCGTCACTGGAATTTTAACTCTCCCTGTGACGGTGTTTTCAGCAGAAAAATCTTTCGTTGTCGAAATTAAAACTAATTAAGAACGATTCGATAATGCAGGACCGCTTATCTTAGTATGATAAATATTGAAGTACTTACTAAATCTATGTTGATATGCTACTATAGAATAATTGGCTGGGAAGAACTCTATAAGAAAAGACAACTCAACACTCAAGATTCACTGTAAAAGAAATTGCGTTTTTCAATTGTTTCATTACACCATTTATTATTATTATTATTGTGGACTAAAACTTTTGTTCCTTCTTTTGATACTCTGGGAGATTTCTTCAAAAGACCGATAGACCACTGATACGTTCATATGCTTTGCAATTGGACGTGCTCTTTTGATAAATGAAAGTAGAGATTTTTTTCTTTCCTTTAGAAGTTGTAAAAATAAGAAAAAAGGACCAAGGAAGTACAGGAATTTGTATTTCTGAGTTGCATTAACACGTATGATCAACAGCATACAAAGAAAGGGATTGGAAATTATTTAAACCAAGTACTTTATTCTAAATTACCATCTCGTTATTCGCCCAATTGTATTTTGACCAAATAAATCATATAGTCAGGGTCACCGACCAGAGCAGAAAGGTTACTGAAGATTCTCATTTGCTATTTGTCTAAAAGTGTTGTTATTCTAGCCAATCACTAAAATTGAAAAACGGACGGAACGTGGATTTGTTTGTAAGTGAATGAGTGATTGGACGTCATGTAGAAGCACACGAGTGACTAACACATCTGTTGATATACGTGCATCAGTTATCAGAATACACCATCAACGTGCTAATAGTGACCATCTGACAGAGAACAACTTTCAAAAAAATATGTCAGATGTAATTTGTAACTATTGTTCTTTTAGTCAAATTATACCATGTTTTTCCTTCAACTATTCCGCTAGAAACAGTATCTAACGTTTTATTTCATGAATTATATTAAGCAAGTAAACTGTCATCAAAATATGAACCATTAATTAAAAATCTTAGATCTTTTGACGCAATGTTGTCATGTAACAGACACAAGATTACTAACTTTAATAATCATTAATACTCAGGTTTTTGTTGTTGTTGTTATTGTTGTTATTGTTTTGTTACAAAAATGAATTCGTTTGGGATCTTGCTACTAAAATTACCTTCTTTCATTGCTCCTGTTCGAGAAAAGGTTGTGCTTAGCAAGACTGAAAGGAAGCATTCGAAACACGATCCTGTTGAAAAATGAAAATAAAAAATCCTGCTAAGCTATCTAAAAAGAAAATTGAATTTTGCTCCATTCTTTATTAGGTTCTATGTCAAAGACTTCTAATCTTTCTCATCATCGTCTTTTGTAAATTACGAATGATGAAAATAAGTATTTTAGTTGCAAATTCCCAAATTAATTTCTTTAAAAAATATTGTGTGCAATAAATATGTTGTCATGCATTTTTGCATCATGCCGAAATGGCATCAAACGACACAATATGCTTAATTTTTTTTACATACTTTTCTTTAATTCACAATGGTTCATCGTGTCCTCAAATCTTGCAACGTTAATTTAACTCATTTCCCGACGTCATACAATGATGAAATTTTGCACAGCAACGTAAGTCGGGTGACAATACAATATTCCCTAGTTACTTTCATATATTTCTTTATATATTTTAATATTTTCTTTTGAATATGTACTTCCTTATCCTAAATTAAATACTAGCCGGCAACGAGGTGGCGCTTGATGACAAACTATCAGCTTGAGAAAAGTATCAGAACATGAAAATAACTCGAAAAAAGAAAAAATAATAAAAAACTTTTTAGAAACACACTCTTTCTTAAACAATTCATACTAAAAAGTAAAACATAATTTTGTTTATGGATTACTAGAAATAAAAGTATGGGACGCGCCAATTGAATAGGGTTGCCCCCTGTCCCATATAATATGGGATATCCCGTTTTTTAGGTTAAAAATTTACGTGTCCCGTTTTATAAGTGGTTATCCCGTATTATGAGTAGTGAATTCACACATAGGGCTATTTTCATCATATCGCTAATTTTAACAAATAGCCGTGATGAACTATTCAGCAATTGTTTATTATGCAGACCGGCTAACAGATTCTGTTCATATCACCAGCCGCCCAACACGAAAGCATAAATACACGTGCTTTCTGTTTGCTGTAATTGATAAACAATACTAACGGGAATAATCAATTTTCTACCTGCCAGTGTTTTTGGAGTATGAGCAGGAGGTTTCTCTAAAATTATGCTGGTAGTCTAATAGTAGTATAGGACTTAACTAATTACTTTCAATTTAGCTTATTTCAGATTTGTCCCGTATTTCTGTATTATCCCGCATTTATTGCCTAGTATCCGGTAATTTATTCATCAAAAGGTTGCAACCCTACAATTGAAGAATTTAGAAAGTGACTGTATTTGAGAGAGCGCCTCATGCTTTTCTTTTTAGTCATGCATAAACAAAATTTTTTTTTTACTTTATAGTATGAATTGTTTAAGAAAAGTATGTGTTTAAAAAGTTTTTATTATTACTATCATTTTTTATGCAAGTGCATGACAATTTACTCACTAAATTACAATTTATTAAATACAATTTAAGTATTGTTTATTATAATTATAGTAGAGTAGCGAAAAGATGATAGATGGTTAAACCAACAATTAAATTGGTACAAATACCACTTAATTGGAAAGTACCGGAAGAAAGTTTGTGAGATGGAAGGTGAATATAGAGTAAAACTCAGATAACAAAACTGACTGTAAACATTGTTTGCATAGAGAGAGAAACGAATATTGAAGGATGCGCTTAAGTGGCTCAATGGAATAACATGATGTCCTAATCTGCCGCCAAAATATTTTTTTTCTCATCATTGTTCATTCCTGCCACCTACAAACTGGCTATAAAATTATTGTCACATTTGGTTACGTGGTTTCACCCGAATTGTTTGAAAGTTCCACTTGTAGTCCAGGCTCATCAACCGAAAATGAGGATCAACCTAGAAGTAATTGGTATAAGGCTGATTTTGGTCTAATATGACGAAGAATTCATCCAGGATTGACACATTAAAAGCCCACCGCTATCCAAATTGGGATAATGTGTTCCAAAGTAGCTGAAATTGTCATGTGATTTGTATATAATGACATTTCATAGTATAACATTATTTCACAGCAAACTAATGCTCCCACGATTATTTTTTTTAGCTCCTCAGAGAGCAAGATTGCGACATTTTACACAAATTACAACCTTTTTTCATATCTTTTAAATCGCAGTTTCATGTGCATATACAGGGTGGCACAAAAATGCCATTGTTCTTTGACTCCAATGAAGCAAGGTAAAGTCAAGGTTCTCCGGAAAGAGCTCATGGATAGACCGTGTTAGTTGTTGACTAATGGATGTGACTACCAAGCTGTGTGTCAAGATATTTTCTTTGTGAACAATATACTGTACATGACATTATACAAATCATCAGTGAGATGAACGGAGCGATGTATACATTTGTTATAACCTTTTAACTCTACTTATTAGTTAGAAAGGGTGAATTTTTTTAAGCTTATACACTTCCCTTTATCCGACGGACTTCAAACTTTTCACACTTACATATTTCAGATGACAATAAAATATTTTCATATTCCGTGCTCCGGCTGGGTATTGCTTACAAACTGTCAGTGTTGCCACCTTCTTCAAAAATTCAATTTTTAAATTGTTTCCGTATTCTCTACTTCTCCGCACCAAACTTGGTATGAACATTAATCGACAGAACGGGAAAGTCATGTATGTGTCCCCGTCCGAAAGAACCCATAATACAAAGTTGCCAACCTATTTTAAAATACAACTTATACGAGTATATTTACTTATACAAATATACACGCGTCCATTAATTTATACCAAAGTTCGCATGCATTTCCATTTGGTACTGGGACAGGTCATAGACCTGCTCACCACAATTGTCAATGTAGCCAACTAATTTTAAAAGAATAATATTTCAAGCCTACGTTGTTAGCAGAGTTAGATCATCAGGTGGACTGTGCATAGAGACATTATTAGGCTATTCTAAGTTGTTGTAAGACATCATGCAATAACGACGCTTAGCATAAATGAAAATAATGTAAATTATGGACTAAATAATTTATAGTACATAATAACGACTGCAATTCTCGAAACCGGAAATGCATGTAAAATAATAAAAGAGTACACAAACGGATATACACACCATAGCAACTTATCGCGAGTAAGGTGTATGGTCTCTGCGAAGTGCTAACACCGCTGCACATCTGTCCGATCCGTTGATAAGTTTGTAGATCCGAGGCAGTGGTATCCTGAGCCAATTTTCAGTTGTTAGGGACTTGTTGGTCGTGCCGGCGTAGCTGGAATGCATTTCCCTATAGCACCTTTGGCGTCTTCCTTACAACTGAGATCAGGGGAACACGTGGGCCACATTATACTCAAGATACCTGCCTCCTGAAGCATGGCGTTAACCGGTTGGCATTATCTTGCATGTAAATAAAAGAAAGACCAATTGCTGTAGCTATAGGGACTACGCGAAGCCTGAGGATCTCAACTTTATACCGCACTGCTATCAGGCTACCATGCCGAATGACATGTACGTCGCTCACTGGCAATGGCGGCGCACACCATATCCACCTTCCAGTTTCTACAGAACCTACGTTGTTGTGACCTCAGTTGAACACACACTAACGGTCTCCGTGCATAGCGAACACCTTCATGCAAGCGATTCCGGATAGTTCGGGTGCTCTGCCTCATGTTGCTGTGAGCAATGCACATTGAAGGTCTGTCGCCGTTTAGCGCATATTCCGACGTGCCACCAGCACTAACTACAGGTCATCCCGTGTCATCATCGCTCGTGGACAGCCCCGTCCTGTCCATCACAGAACAATACCAGGTTGTTGAAATCGTGCTCATGGGTGGAAAATGACACTGGGCGACACTCCCACTGTTTCTGCAATGACTCGCTGTGTTTGTCCTCTCTAGCTTACGTATACCTGTCCAGGCCATAGATTCTGATAAATCTTGCGGTTGTGGCATTCTTCCTGTTCATCACTTCCCTACATGGGCACACAAGCACTCCGCCTATTGCGGGAACACTACTGGGGTTCTTATTCTGTGTTTCGGTTTTGCGTCTCATCACGTTCTGCAACGCATGCCTCCTTACGTCGTCCCAGGCTTTATGTGTTGAAATGATACAGCGTGGATCTTCTATATCTGTTAACGAGAGCTACTAGCTTCTACCTGTAGCACTATATTGCTCGTTTTTACTGTCCTTTTTTTTTTCTTGTCCTATTTTTTGCGTTCCTCCGTTTGTTTTTTTTTTTTCGACCAGTGTAATTTTGATACCAGTCTAATTGACTGCCTTAGAAGATTGAAATGTAAACATTGAAAGATAACAAGATAATAAGTCAAGACAAAAACCATTCCGTTCAGCAATTAGTTTTCCCATTTACACTCTACGCTGTTATTTTTAGTCATATGAGGAAAATCTTCTAAGGCAGCCTAAAATCTTCTAATTAGCCTGTTTAGGCCGTATGGAAGTTGTTTTCGTTTTCTGTACATTTTGATAAAAGCTTGTTTAAAAGAAAAACGTTTTTACAATAAATTATTTTATATGCTTTTTAGTCTTCGAGAACTTGAAAGGGACGCCTGCTGATTTGTATAAGTTTAATTTTAAAATAGGTTGGCAACACTGACATATGGATGACTTAGGGACGGACACTCTCTATTTTCCTATTCTGTCGATTAATGTTTATACCAAATTTGGTGCGGATACATCAAAGAATATAGGCTAGAAGCAATTTAAAATTTGAATTTTTGAAGAAGGTGGTAACACTGACGACTCGGGCGCAATACCCAACCCGGAATATGAAAATGTTTTATTGCAATCCGAAATATGCAAGTGTGAAACGCTTAAAGTCGATCGGATATGTGGAAGTGGGTCAAAATAAGCTTATAAAATTTCACCCTAGCTAACTAACAACTGAAGTTAAAAGATTCGTTCCGTTCATCTCACTGATGGCTTGCGTAATGTAATAAAGTTTGCAAAAAAAAATCTTGACACGGCAGCTCGGTAGTCACAACCAGATAGTATTCATCAACAACTAACACGGTCTATCCACGAATGTTAGTTCTTCTCGGAGAACTTTGACTTTACTTTGCTTCTTTAAGTCAAAGAACAAAGGTATTTTTGAGCCACATGAACCTGCGACTTAAAGGAGATGAAAAAGGGTTGTAGACTGTGTAAAATGTTGCAATCTTACTCTTTGAAGAAATTAAACAATCGTGGGAGCTTTAGTTTCCTGTTAAACAATGTTTTTCCATGAATTGTTATTGTATACAAATCACATGACAAAATTATGCAACTATCGAACACCCTGTACACATTATCCCAACTTGGATAGCGGTGGGCTTTTAATGTGTCAATCCTGGATGGATTCCGCGTCAAGTGAGACCAAAATGAGCTTTATACCAATTACTTCTACTTCGAACGCTGGCACGCCTAGATTATTGTAACGTTA
Organism: Lepisma saccharinum; assembly: GCA_022664845.1. Lineage (NCBI taxonomy): Eukaryota > Metazoa > Arthropoda > Insecta > Zygentoma > Lepismatidae > Lepisma > Lepisma saccharinum. Next base: position 10,876 of record JAGDQP010020642.1, on the reverse strand, counting down.
AGTAACGGTGGGAAAAAGGCTTCTATAAGTCAAAAGCACATTGAGTTTTATTTCAACGAATCGCCCAGTTGAAGATAAACGTCGAAAATGAAGTAAACGGAACATAGGCAAAGTTAACAATGATTGATACCCAAGTGTGACACGCCGATTGCAATAATATTTGACAGATATGTAGAACAGCAAAAAATACGCGACCGGTATTTTTTTTATACCGGCAGCCGTGAACGTTTAAAGGGTCAAACAGGTGCGTAAAATTGGGCTCTCAAAGAAAAGAATATGAATAGCTCGACAATGACAAGAGATAGAGCAAAGTGTTAAACGTATGAAATAATCTATACATTACAGGCTAGTCAATGGTATGTAACACATTCATGCTAAGATCACACAGCATCCGGAAATGGACCAATCGGGGGTTGGAGAAGACCATTGGACGCTATCTCTGGTCCCAAATGTATCGAGCGATGCAAATGTTAAAGAAGAATACAAAATGTGTGATACGTGTTTTTGTTTTTCGTCCAGATAGGAAAAAGATGCGAAATAGAAGCAGTGTCGTCTTTGGAAGATAAGATGAGAAAATCCCATTAGAGAGGAATAATCCTGAGGTGATAGGCAACCAACGACACACATGTGTACAAAGGGTTGCAGAAAGCACGGTACTCTGCATTGCCACTGTAGATTTGATCTTGAACCCTGTAGCCGACAACTGACTAACTATTTGTGACAAAATATCACGAAAGAAAATATAAACAAGTACATTATATTAGTCCACTGAATGATTATCCCTTTCGCTTTCTGTGCGTCTTGTTTCGGGTTCAAATTTTATGGGCACTGTGCGAATTAACGGGGCGGGGATGAGGGCTAAATTTCCCCTGTAAGCCTACATGTGGACGCATTGGATTCACGACGTTATTTTCTTATCAAGAACATCTCATCCCTCTCCATGTAAAAATTCCTTAATTCGCACACTGTTTGTGGAAATTCATAAAACGTAGTGGTTCGTGGAGCACTTCAATAAAAACTGTAGGTCCTGTGTTTAGAAGCTCATTCGTTCGTCTAAATAGGCGTTAATAAGAAGTCAAACAAATAACTTACTGATTGTCAGTAGTTCATTTTAATGGATAAGTGATATCGTTTGCCCCCTTTTAATCACGGCTATATCTCGGGTTTGAGTCACGGTAGTGGTTCAGAACTCACTTTAAATTGTAGATCCTGTTCTTAGAAAGTTATGGCCAGCCGAGCACTCGTAAAATCACCTCTGGCTTGAATTGTTATGACGCTCTGAACTAGCTTGTGAGACCTTCATTAAAGTAGGGTAGAAACTATTTCGTCCAATGGACCTCCCGCTGCCACACTGGATTTAAACCAAAAACCTCGAGCATAAAAAGTGAGCGCAACAATTCAACCATCCGTGGGCCCACCTGTTTCTGGGAAAGGAAACAAATCATGACAATGTAACAATGACAATGTAATTTCTCTTTTGCACCAAAAGTGTAGAACTATAATTTTTACCACTTTTTCAAAAATTAACTGTAAAATTTAAAAGTTACATTGAAACAAGCGAACCACCGTGCTGAACAGAGCTAAACATACATAAAAAATATTTTTATGTGTGATATTTTGTGGAGGAAAATTCAGCTTCTTTCTACTGCCATTAGCTAAAGTAAGTTAGTTAGTATATGCTCCGTGGATCTCTATCTAAAAATAAGTCACTCTGTTAAAACTTTCGAAAATTCCTCTTCCAAGATTTTTCTTCTTGTTCAAGTTAATCACCTACCTTACTTTATAACATACTAAATAAATATATATATGTGTGTGTATGTACCTTCAACATGTAGTAAAATTATCCTCAGGCATATAACGTGGATTCAAACCATTTTTTTGTAATGTTCTAAACTGTTTATTGCCAATTACTTGCTATTATACCAGCTTTTAAATGTTATGTGGCCTGTTTATTGTTTCTCACTCGGAATCACTACATACATAAAACAGATACTATTATATTGATATCAATTTGTCATCCTGTTGTGTGAGCGTTATTGCCAATTTCTTTTCTTTTATCTTTTTTTTTTAGGATTTTTCAGTTTGCTCTGAGGCGATTCTCACAAGTATCATTTAGCAATCTATATAAACTCTCCTTTTTTTTCTTTTTTTGAGGCCGGTTTCCCACGATCCAGTTCTAAAACTCTGCGTAAGTACTGTTAATATACGCTTATTTGTGTAGCGCCTATATTTTCTCTCTATGTTTTGTATATATGTGTGTTTGTCTCAAAAGCATGCAGGTCATTTCTGTCCGTATGTAAGCTGTCCATCTTGTTCTCTTAAGGATGGTTAACTTGTTCTTATGATTTCGTGTTCTGTTTCATTATAATGGGTGGGTGTAAAGAGTATGTTTCCCCAGTAACCAAAAGGGAAAAGGTTGATTTCATGTTGATAACAGCGCCTCTTCAACGGTTTATCCTACAATTACGTTGTTTAATCGTTGAATACAAGTTGAATAAAGGATTATATTCTTCAAACGTTAACCGTTGAATTTAAGTTGAATAAACAATTGAACACAAGTTCAATAAATGATTACTTATTTAAATGTTTAATCGTTAAGTACAAGTTCATTAAACCTCTGAACAAACGGTTACGTTATTTATCGTTGAATACAAGTTGAAAAACCGTTGGATACAAGTTGAAAAACCGTTGGATACAAGTTGAATTTGAACGTTTAACTGTTGAATAGAACTTCAATAAACAATTGAAAATAAGTTTAATCAACCGTTACGTTATTTAAATATTTAATCCTTGAAATATTATGTTATTTGAACGTTTAACTGTTGAATACAAGCTGAGTAATGCTTTCTAGAGGCGGACATTATACGGTGTGATCAAAGTGTGTGCTACTTGGCTTGATTGCGTTGTAATTAAGCGTCCCTGCGTTTAATCCTGAGTTGAAATGTAATTAATAGTTTTCTATAAGTCCTACTTCCGGGATGGTCTACTATGTGGAATGAACAAACACTAATCCTCAAAAGGGACATTATGTATTAGATATCATTTTTATGAATTATTTATTCCGTTATAAGAATACTGAGACTTTCTTCGATAAATCCAATTCTCAGACATGTCTTTAACGGCTGCACTTTAGATACTCCCCCTGGGTCTTCAAATCAGGTTATGTTAGATTAGCTACACTTAGAATAGCATAGTTATATTAAGTCGTGTTTTATTGGGTTTATTGATTCGGTTCACTGAATCGAGCCAAGGTTCAAAGAAGAGGGGAATAGCTAAAGTCCATCTATCTTAACTTATAATATCATATTATGATTCTCAGTCCCCCATATATTTATATGTTAATCGAGACAGCTTGCTACTTCAAAGATGTTTTGGGTATAATAACTAGCATCAATGTCAGATTATGTAAGATACTTGCCATATACAATGCTTGTACCACACTATTTCAGTACATGACAAGTTGGAACAAAGCTAGATATTTTATCGAGTGCAAAGACGAAAATATGTTTTAGTATTTCTCTGTTTTTATTCTGTACCTATATAACAAATAGTTGATTGTAAATATTTTTTTTTAGCAATTGGAGCATCCTGGCAAATATCCACGCCACCACTACACCGACGTGAACAAGATAAACATTCCTTATTGCCAAACGAGAAAGACAAATATTCCCTAGTTTCGCCGAGACATTCCAGGAGACATTATAATTGGAACTACCTAACAGCACTATTGTTGCAATTTTGTTGCACAAATAGCTGTGTAAGAATTTGGGCTACATCCCAAGTTTCTCAATATTACGCACAGAAATGAACGGCTGGACTTTATATACTCCCGCGGATCGTTCTAACTAGTGAATGCTAGGTTAGGTTACTTTAGGTACAGGTAATCTTCAATGATTGAATTCTCTCGGAATCGAATCCGAAATCATTGTTTCAAGAAGATTAATTTCTAATCCGGGAGGATGATCTAAAATCTATCCCAATAAACGGTTTTGTTTTTAATCTTCAGAAAAAATATTTAGTTCGTTTAATCTATTCAATTGTTACTTACTTCAATACCATAACTGAAGAAGCAACTTACAAATAAATTACTAATCAGTATTATTATTTGATCAAAAAGGATCAATTTTCATTATCTTAATAACAGACAAGCTCGTAATTCTCTCACTAGAGCAACACATGTAATAATTTATGTGGTGAAGAACATCAAAGTGTTCTAATAGCTTGACTTGGTAATAAACAGAAATGAATTCGTGTGTTGCTCGCGCACCTTCCAAGAGTAAAAGAAATCCACGTTTATGCATTGGAGTTTCTGATGTGAGATTATCTTTGTCAATGACGAGGTTTGAATCTGAATCGTACTAATCTAAGACAACAGCTGATTCGTCTAGATCAGATTCATTATAACATTCTTATTGTCTTTTTCTCTCTGAACTATGATTCCTTGTTGAACTGGGAGTACGTTTACCTTTCCCTCCACTCGAAACTTCCAATTTCCTTGTTCTGATATAAGTAATTTGTATTTTCACTGAACTGTATCGGTTTTTAATCGAAATTTTGTTCATGTCTCTGTGTGTTTCTATAGTATGTTTCTATACTCTGTTTTTGTTGTTACTGATTTTATGGTTTCAGCTGTTTTCTCAAGTGGAACAGATAAAATTGACCTTGATTATTTGTCTCATCAATTGGTAACATTCCGCTTCCTGTTTGCCTATGAAAGGCGTTTACTCCTTGTCTTCTGGCAAAAGTTCAATATTAAAATTATCCACCACTTCTTAAGGTTGCTGTTTATCAAAAATCAAGAAACTCTTCTGGTGGTAGTGGAGGGGTGATTGATTAGCCCTTTCTTCAATTGCTCCACTTGCATTATCGTCTTCACCTTTCAGAACTATGGTTATTATACCAGGTAGACAGTCGAACATACAAGATATTCCTTCGTTCCATTAAAAAAAGTAAATTGGTTTCTATAATAATTTTTTATAATTTTAATATTGTTTTGCATCTTAGCAACGTGTCATAATGGACAACAATGTCTTTCTTTTTCATTTTCTATTTTTATAGCCTTTCCAATCTGCCTCGTTGTTGTCTATATTGGATGATACGTAATCTTTCCGAATGACATGAAGGTCACTGACCAAGATGAAACCAAATCAAAGGGTCCAGAGTTATCGAAGAAGTATTATTTTCTCTCTCTAAAGGTAAAATGTTGTTAAATTTAATTGTCTACTATGACTACCGTTTTCGGCCCACCCTAGTTGTACAATGTAGGACGAAAAAAATTGTTAGAAAGTTGAGTTTGAGTACCGTGCAAAGTTGTAGAATGTTATGTTTGTTCGCCGAAACACAGCCTTATCAAAAAATATTTAGCTGGGGCCCGAGGAAATGTTAATTTTGAAAACGGCCAAAAACTGCCATATTTGACATGGCTTCATTTCATACAAATCAATGCACAACTTTTTATTACTACTCGAACCCCTGTAACCGTGTAATATCGTTTGTGACTGTGGTTTCACAATCTTAAAGGTTACTGTGTCTCGGTAGAAGGAGCGCACACTGCGAGAGCAAAGCAGATTGAATGAACAGGATTGATATTTACTAGTTTTTATCAGGATAAGATTCATATAAAAACACTTCTGCTGGAAGGATCCTACTAGAATCCAGACAATCGTTTTTATTTCAAGACGAGATAAGAAGAATACACTTTTCCACAACACTGTAATATTTGAGATAATAGATTTGAATTGTCCAATATTAATATCGTCGAACAGGTAGTTAAACTATATCGAAAATGTACTGAAAGATATACTAATTCCACTTATAACGATGTTTGGTTTTCTTTTTGTACGAAGTCTAAGTACGCGTACGCCTTAATCTTCACTCACGAACTTACAACCGTATGGAGACGCTACTGGATACTGTCCGCATTCTGTTCAGACCTTTCTTCCTGCAACTGACTTATCCATTATAGTGCAGAAGATACGCATCCTTAATATAGTAACAATTCCTCCCTGCATGAGCAACTTCCTTCCTTCTATGTTACTCGTTGGTAAGCTCTCTGGAGTGATTAGTGTGCCCCAATCCACGACTTACATACGTAGTGGCGCTACTACTAACCAACGCGACCTCACTAGAGCTGACGAAGAATTATATCCCAGGCGCTAACAGCAGCCAGTGGATAGTTTGCTAACTTCACAGCTGTAGAATACCAAAACTAGGTAATATAAGCATATAGAGGGTTATTCCTATCCTCTGTTTCCTCTGACTGTTCGACACCAACTCTCTCACTACTACACAGTCGATGCAATAACTTAAGGCGTGTGGCGAACTTCAAAGCATAATATCATTATCAGATTTTAATTGAATTTGAAAGTTCTAAGTATGGATCAGCACGAAACATTATCTTTTATTAGTAAACCAAAATTATTAACACAGTTCTTCCTTATAATTAGTTTTTTAATGCTAACTTTTCACCATGTGTGTTCGTCCCCTCTAGCGGCCTTCTGAATAAGTTTATTTTCTGCCGCTTGAGCATTATTAAAAGCAAAATGAACATATTATTTATACTCAATGATTGGCGTAAATATTCACTTCTTGTGACGCTAATCTAGAACCTTTATCCTCTTAATATCTTTTTAAAACAAATATAGATAACATATACACAAATGAGCAAACGCACAGAATATAAAAAGTTTATCGCGTGCCCTGTTTTTCATGTACAGGCGCTCCCTGTCACACCCCAACATGTGGAAACTGGTATATTTTTATTAGTTGACGTTAATTGTTTTGCAACAAACAATTGAGCCCTTTAGGGTTACAGGGCCCAGGTTAAATATTATTTTAGGACGATCATATTTGACATGGCTTTATTTCATACCAATGCATAACTTTTGATGACTACTCGAACCCCAATATCTGGAAAAAAGAATCGGCCCACCCTAGTCTAGATGTACCTGAATCCCACATATATATCCCTTAGTTCTGTGATGTGGGAAGCACACTTTCCACTGGACTACTCGGGAATCTTCAAAATCTATGATGTGGGAGGCATATTTCCCAGTGAACTCTTCGGGAATCTTCAAAATTTATGGTGTGCGAAATTGATGCATAAAAATTATCCATATTATTTATTGTTTCTATTTACCCTGCCCTGAAACGTTTCTATTGTCTTGCCCTGAAACGTAAATAGTATACAGTATTCTCATTTTCATACAAAAGTTCAAAAGAATATCGCTGAAAATACGAACATAACCTATAACTTTGATATTCCGTAGATGGCACGACAGTCGCAAAATAAATTGTTATTAATCATCTTTTACATCAATTTTTAATCTTATTACAAAAAAAAAGACAAATATTTCCACTTCCACTAAATAAATATGCTCCTCTCATTCGTGTAAAATATGGAAAATACGAGCATATTCTACAACATTTCTTTTCCATAGATGGCAGTAAAGTCGCAAAAGCTATATTTATCGTTTTTAGTGTTATTCTCAAATGCCAACAATTCTATTTTGATGCACCAATATTCGCATTTGATAATCATATAAAATGAAATTACGAAAATATTTAGCTAGATTCAATTCCATAGATGGCAGTAACATCGCAAAAATTAATATTGATTTTAATTTTTTTCTATAATTTTTAGTCTTTCTCTCAACAGTGAAACGAATATTTGCCGGGAATACTACTTCCCTCAGTACCAAATCAGAGACTCATGATAAATGATTTGGGGAAGACCACATTCCACTCTCCGTGAAAGGATTAGGGAATACGGAGCTGAGTTTCTTTACAATCTAACATTGAAGTGTTAAGAAAGTGCGAAAACGGTTAAAGATATAGTCTTTTGGTTTACACTGTAACATGCTAA
>JAGDQP010020641.1:2892-23444 GCA_022664845.1 Lepisma saccharinum | reverse complement strand
TATTATTATTATTATTATTATTATTATTATTATTATTATTATTATTATTATTATTATTATTATTATTATACCAGATACAAATATATTGGGGCTCGAGCCAAAGCTTTTTAAAATTTATCTGGCCGGGCCGGGCTTGGGCCAGGAATTTTAAAAACTTATCGGGCCGGGCCGGACTCGAGGCGAAAACTACTAAAGCTTTCCGGGACCGAGATGGACCGAGCCTAGGTACATTCGAACTGGATTGGGTTTGGGCCGAAACATTCGGCGCGTGCATATCTCTACCGTGACTACAGAGCACGAAAATACGACGCCAAAAAATCCTAGTTCATTACATTATCAGGCCGGGTCCAGTTTCGAATCGGGTCAGCTATGTTGGGGTCAGGCCGGGTTCCCGAAAGTGACCCGGTTTCAGCTCTTGTTGTAACTCCTAAGAAGTACTAAACAATGACATCTAACCGCAAGGAAAGGAAAGTTGCGTTACGAGAAATTAATTTTCTGGACTCACCCTGGCTTTCTGCAATTTTAATTTGTCCATCTTATGATCTACTTTGTTCCGTTAAATCTTTGCTCCGTTTCCAAAGGAAAACAAAATAACTTTCCCATTCTCTCGGACAATATTCCCGAAGTTCACTGTGCCAACCACAAGATCTTTACGAAAAAAATAATTTTCTGGACATTATATTTCCCCTTTCCCCGTGCCACCCCGTGCATTCTTCAGTTGTGCTGCTTCCATCCCTCCTTCCCTTCTCAAAACAAATACTGTAGATATTGCATTGTCGATTTTTCCCGAAGTTGCCATGTTCCAAAGTCACCTCTAGCTATAAGTCAAAATGTCTTTCCTGTTAACTGATCTTGTTTCTGAACTTCAAGGTTGGCAATCCTAGAAAGAAAAAAGCATGATTGGCATCTATTAATTCTTCCACTTTGGACAGATTATTATACAATATATTTAGAGGGATTCCAGTGACCTAGTTGGAACGAAAGTATATAAAAATGATACGTTTAAAATAATTAAGAATTTATATTTAAAAAGTTCATAAATTCGATGTTCAGAGAGTAAAATCAACTGATGAACACTGGCAACACGAAATAAATTGTTCTTAATTCTTTAACAGTATCTGTTATACAGCACGTCGCAAGCAAGTAGCTAGAAGATGTTTGTTCGATGTAGTGGGAGTGAAGTGCAGTGATTTTGTGTGTACTAGTTCATTGACTTGCCCATACTTTAAACTTAATTTTTTTTCCAGTCTGTGAAAACCTTGCGGAATGTAAAGTATTTTGTTCTAAGTTAAATGCTCTGTCTGGATTCTTGTCTCACTCAACAAAGAAAAACGTTCTGCTTGATGAAATGGTGAAAACAAGATTTCCTCGTGTAGCTCCAACACGGTGGAATTATCACAATCGATTAGTGAAAATAACCACAGAAAACAGAACAAAAAATTGAAATGATCCAATTCATTGTAGAGAACGCGCAAGATTGGAATGAAGAAACAGTCAACGATGAAGATAATTTTTTTAACTTTTTGGAAGACTTCCAGACTAATTTTCTTCGGAGAAATATTTGCTTTAACAGAGTACGTTTTCAATGTTTTGCAAGCAAATAGTATAGATATTGGGTTCTAGGTAAATTAAGTTGAGAAAATCGAACAGTCGATTGAGAGTAAACGGGAAAGTTTTGAAAATACCTACAAAAAGACTGTCGAAATTGTAGGATCACCAGAACCCTCCAGAAAGAGCAGAATTAGTAGTGATGTCACGTCACATTGCAGGCGAGTTTATCTAGAAATTATCGACAACATCATTATACAAATGTCTTCGCACTTTCAGCATTTAAGTTATTTGAAATTTGTAGAACTGGTTGACAGTCGAAAGTTTCCTGTATATAAAACAGTGTTTCCTGCACTACCTTTACAGCATTGACGGACTTATATGCACAATATTTCGACAACCTTCCAGTACGCAACGAACTTATAGTGGCGTACTCTCGAGAATATTTTTCTAATAAAAGTGTAGGATATATTTTAAGACACATCAAGGAAATCGATTTAGAGGAAGTGATGCTCGAATTTTACAAGCTATGTAGTTTGATTCTGACAGTACGGCCTCAACAGCTTCAGTCGAAAGATCATTTTCTGCTCTTTAGAGAAAAACACCAGGCAAACATATCAAGACAACGTATCAAGAAACATTATCAACGTATCAATACACACACCAGAAACACAATGAATCAGGAAAGACTAACAGCACTAGCTCATTTATCTATAGAAAAAGAATTGTTATTAAAGTTAAAACAAGAGAAGACCTTCTTCGAGTCCTTGCTCAAACATTTCTCACAAAAGCGGAGAAGAATTGAGTACGAATATCTTCTTCCTTCCTACCCAAGAAAAGAATCATGGACATCAAGAAGGAGAGGCACAGTGACCATGGTGAGTAGACAACATTTTTCTTTGTGTAGCTGCCTATGAATTAGCTAGGGAGAAACGTAATAGTATGAACGACCCATTGGACTTTTTCTTATAGCTTTTATCATGGTAAAACTTAAGGTAACACATTGAAATATTAGTACGGTTCCATACCTGTTAATATACTTCCTAATCTGGTTGCGTTCGTGTAAATTCGTGGTTGTGTTACCGGTAATTATTTTATATGAATCATAATTATCTTAAGTTCTGATATACAAATATTCAACCTTATTAAATTACATTAATGTGTAAATAAACGTAATACATAACAGTATATCGATTTTCTGAGATAGAATAATATATTCCAGTACTAAACATTAGTTTTTGATTGACTGTTGTATCCCGTAACGTTTCACAAAATGATAAGGATGCTTTTCCAGTACGTCAGTACTGAGTGCTTGCATTCTGTAAGAAACCACGCTTCGCCATTGATATATACTATATCGTAAGGTTTTTTAAATTTTTTATGGTAGAGACAATTGATACACGGGAGTGGGTTTTAACCCTTAACCTTTTATTATAAAAGATAGTAACGTTAACAAAATTACCGTTCCGTAGGAAACTAATTTACAGAATTTTAAGGTAGACGGATAACTTCTATAGGCTTCTTTTTCTTCGTATATGGTAGGGGATTAGGAATGAAGGATACTACCGGTTCGTAGCCAACCTGGGTGCCTGTTTAGGTATGGGTTAAGCACATACTAGATGCGTAGCCAACAGTATGCAGGATGACACCAGATGCGTAGCCAACTGAGTGTCGGGTGTTTGTACCAGATGCGTAGCCAACTAAGTACGGATAGAAGTTTGGTTAAGGTGAGAGTACACACCAGATGCGTAGCCAACTGAGTACCAAGGAGTGTTTCAAATGCGTAGCCAACTGAGAACGGAGGAAGGAAGAGAAGCTGACCATTGCCTTGCGTTGGTCCATTTTATAAGTGATTTTGGGGTGTCTTCATAGGTGTCTTCATTCTTCTCCTTTGACGACTTTAGCTCCATCTGATGTTTACTTGTAGAGTTGACTGTCGTCTGCACCTGTTTATGTGCAACTACTTGGTTTCATTTACACATGTTTGTCCTATAAACATGATTGCTTTGTTTACGTAATATCTACGTGTTCAGAATATACGCGGGATATTGCAATATATATATTATCTATGGAAACCGGGACAGGACCAGCAAACCGGGTCTGTCGCCTCAAGAGGCTTCTGCCACTAATTGGGAGGAGACCCCTTAATTCCTCTTGCTAAGGCTTAAGGGAACCGACCGGGTAGACACCTAATGTTCAATCCATACGTCCACGTCGCGGGGCCTGTTAGTACCCAAGCAACTGCTTGGCGAACGAGCATGGATGGGCTGCTCACCAACCTGCATTAGCAGACAGCATGGTGAGTCAAATGTCAGCAAACTTCCTTTCTTTACACATGATGGTACAAGTAAGGAAACAACCTCGGATGATCTCATTGTCCGGAGAACGGAATGCAGCTAGCAATGCCAGCGGTCAGTCCTGCAGGAATTCATAGGGTCAAAATGCCCGGGTTTGGACTGTAGACTGCCAGGACACTGACACGGCAACTCGAACGGACCTATACGTGGCGACTCTCAACTGTCAGTCACTTGCAGGAGAGTACAAATTAGAAGAATTGCAGAATGAACCAACAAGGATTAAGTGGGGCATCATAAGACTAACAGAAGTGTGGAGGAAGGAAAAATGAAGAACAGTTGGAACTACCGTCAGGGCACATGTTCTACTTTAAAACAACAGAAAATGGAAAACCGACAGGCGTTGGCTTTATAATTAATAAAGACCTGGAGTCACGGATCACAGAAATTGAAGGAATTTCAGATAGAATCGCACGGGCAATAGTAAAGATAAACAACAGATACAGTTTGGAAATTATACAAGTGTATGCTCCAACAACGTAATATCCGGAGGAGGAAATCGAAGACCTATACGAGGAGATACAGAAGATTTTGGATAGTAGCAAATCGCATAACAAAATTGTAATGGGAGACTTCAATGTAAAACTAGGAACCAAGCAAAACAGTGACACGAAAGTGGGAAACTTTGGATTTGGCAAAAGAAACAAGAGAGGAGAGAAGTTAGTGGATTTCTCAGAAGCGAACAGACTGTTCATTTCTAATACATTTTCAATAAACCGCTCCAGAGGAAGTGGACATGGAAAGACCCAAATGGGACCAAAAACGAAATAGACTATGTTCTATCGAATAACAGGGAAATTCTGCAAGACGTGTATGTTCTGAACAGTTTCAAAGTTTCGAGTGATCATAGGATGGTGAGATGTAAGCTGAAACTAAATACTAGACTTGAGAGAAAGAAACTCATCAGAGGAAAAACCGTCACTTCTAGATCTGCAAAATCTAGGGAGAAAGAGAGAGACATTCGAGATAGAACTAAGCAAAAGATTCAGCACCTTGGAAGAGTTAGAGGATGAAGAAGACATCAATAGTAGAAATAAAATACTGACCGAGATAATATGAGAGACAGCCAAGGAAATAGTAGGCACCAGAAAGAAAAAAAAGAAAAATCTCAGGAGAAACTAAACTCTTGATGAAGAAAAGAAGGGAAATGAAAGAAGAGGAAAATTAATTAAAGAGGATTGAATACATAGAACTAAAAACCGCAAGGAAGAAAATAAAATAGGATGTACGAAGATATAACGAAAATCTTGTAAGAAATACAATCGAGGAAAACTAGAGCCTGAAGAAGACCAAACAACAGCTCATGATAGGGAAAAAAGCAAATAATTGCGATTAAGAGACCAGACGGGACCGTAACACGAAATAAGGAAGAAATTATAAAAATATTTGAAAATTTCTACAGAGAATTGTACTTCTCCGAATAATAGCTAGTAAATGAAGACTTTGAAGAAAATGATGTAGATGTCCCAGACGTAATGAAATAAGAAGTGGATAAAGTATTTCGAGGAATGAAGAACGGAAAATCGCCATGAGAAGATGGCCTCACAGCAGAGATATTTAAATGGGGAGGTGAAAAGATGGAAAAGGAACTAGCGAAATCATTCTCGATGTGTCTGAGGAAGAGAGAAATACCCCCAAGTTGGAATGATGCAGTTATAATTTTGTTGCACAAGAAAGGAGATAAAGAACACGTCGAAAATTACAGACCAATTTGTTTACTGTCAGTTCTATACAAAATGTTCACTAAAGTTATTTTAAATCGTACTGAACGGTACTTGGATTTTAACTAGGGAAGGGAGCAAGCCGAATTTCGTCGTGGATTTAGCACAATGGATCACCTACAAACATTGAATGAAGTTATGGAAAGGACTAATGAATATGAACATCCACTATGTTTGGGATTCATAGATTTTGAAATAACTTTCAATTCGGTCTCCTTGTTAGCAGTACTTAGATCACTTGAACATCAAGGCATCAAAAGTACATCAAGCTACTGCGAAACATTAATTTTATTCGACTGCCACATCTGTCATTAGAGTACATCAAGAAAGCGAAAAGTTTAAAGTTGGAAAAGGGGTAAGGCAAGGAGATTCAATTTCTCCAAAACTGTTTTCTGTGGTCCTGGAGAGAGTGTTCCAAAATTCTTAACAGGGATGAAGTTGGAATTAAAATTAATGGCGAATATCTTCATCACCTACGGTTCGCTGATGATATAGTCCTGTTTGCTTCAAGTTCAGAAGAACTACAAACCAGTATGGAAGAACTGTCTAATGAAAGTTCGAAAATAGGCGTTAAAGTAAATTTAAGTAAAACCAAGGTCATATATAATCAACATGCTGCAAAAAGGAAAATAAAGATTAGCGGGGAGACAATGGGCATAGTTGATGAGTATGTTTACATAGGCCAGCTCAAAACATCGAATGCCAAGTTGACTGATGAAATAAATAGAAGATGTAAAATGACGTGGAGTTCGTTTGGAAGACTATAAGTAAAGTATTAATGTGTCTGAAGCGTAAAGTTTATAATCAATGTGTCTTACATGTTATGATGTATTGCTGTGAAACTTGGACATTGAATGCGCAAACGACTCAAAGATTGAGACTCACACAAAGAGCAATGAAGAGATGCATGCTAGCAATAACCAGGAGGGACAGGAAGACAAGTGAATGGATTCGCGCACAAACAAATGTGGAGGATGTAATCAAGACTGCCAAGATGATGAAGTGAAAATGGGTCGGTCACATAGCTAGACGAACAGATGGAAGATGGACGACAAATATACTACATTGAATTCCTAGAGAAAGGAAACGACCGAGACGACGCCGTAATGCAAGATGGGTAGATGAAATCAAGCGTTATTCAGGAGCTAGATGGATGAGGATAGCAGCAGACCGAGATATGTGGAAAGAAAAGCGGGAGGTCTTCGTCCAGTGGGTAGAAAACGGCTGAATATGATATGTATTAGGATGGTGATGCAACCATTTTTTTAAAAATTGAAGCGTATGTGCGAACAAACGTCTAAATGACATTTTCAAATAAAAAATCAAAGAGTACATTTTTATATATGACGGGAAAAATATGAGGTATACAATATTCATACTTTTCATGAAGAAATGTTAGACTAAAGTCCGCTTTTGTGAAAAGTGTGAGTATTTTATGCCTTACATTTTTCCTGTTATATATAAAAATGTACTCGTGATTTTTCATTTGAAAATGTCACTTAGACTTTTTTCGCGCATACGCTTCAATTAAAAAGAAAATGGAAAATGAATATAGATTTTGATTGAGATTTTGCCAAGAAAGCGGGACCTGGTTAAGGTTGGTCCTCCGGATTCTGTGTTTTGGATAAATGTTTTTGAAGATTCATTTTGATCTTGAGTCCTGGTGTCAAAACAAAATTTGGTGTTTTTCGGTGTGGAGCGATGGAAAGCTGGTTTTTGAGTTTAGGATTTATAGTTGCTGTCCGGGTGTTGGTTGATTTGAGGTTGGTTGGATTTTGGGGTTGATTTTGCGGAACCTGTACAGCATGTGGAGGGAGTGATATTTTTACTGGTGTGAGTTATTGGTTAGAGAGAAAAACTTTTTTTCCCTCGAATTGTGTCTTTTTGCTAGTTTTGTTTTCCTTTTGGATCGAAATTAGTCACGGGTATGGTTTGTGTGTGCCAATTGGATCTGTCAGGGTTTGAACCCGTTTAAATTGCAATTTTGGGTGGCTATTCCCATTTGTTGGAGAAATTTGGAATTTTGGTCTGGATTTTAACTGTGCCAAATTGATAATTTATTTCAAAATGAAACTTATAGTGTTGATGATAATCTATTGTTTGTTAAATATGTCTAACATCAAGTTTTAGATTTAAATAAACGGAATTGGTTGAAGAAACTTCAAATTAAATCAGAATTTTAATCAAGCGTTACTTGTATCAAAATAATTGAATGATTTGATTTTAACAAAGAAATCTAATTATATTTTAGGGATTTTCATTTTTAACAACTGCTAGTGCTTCTGAGTTGGAGTTGGTTGCTTGGATTGATAATCAACCGAACCCTTTTCAGTTAGATTAAAATTTCTGAATTCTGGTGCGTGTTATGTGGGGTTTACGGATTTATATTTGAAATTTTAATTCGATTAAAAGACAAAGGAATGTCTGGAAAAATTAATTTGACCTCCTCGTTTTTCAAACGTGTTTAAAACTAATTTTGTGTATGATTACTTGAAATTGAGGAAAATAAAACAATTGATTTTGAAAGTAATTGATTGTTCACAGAACGGATCGATATTTTATATTGTATGAAGATACGTGTTGGTTTGAATTCAGGCAGGAAGATGTAGTAAAGTCAGGATAGTTAAATTTTTTCAAAGTTAGATAAGTGGTTCTTGTTGATTGCTTTCCCAGGTTTTTAAAATTTACTGATGTCTTAGAGTCATAGAATTTAAGAAACTGAGTGGTAGGTCATCATTTGATAATTTTTTTATTTAACTTGAAATACTTTAATGTGATTCATGTAAGAAATCAAAAGGTGTACGCTACTTTTGATTACTGAAATTAATTTTATCTTTGAATATGATTTGATTTATGAATCGTTTTCTGCTCAGAAATTTGAAACCTGAACAAACGCTTGATTCATTATCCAGGAAAAAACAAACGATGTTCGCTACGTTAGTTTCTTCTTGTTAGTTTTACCTTAGTTGATGGAAGTGCGCTTGGAATAATTTTGTGAATAGTAAGCTGGATCTATTTACAACATTTATTAGCTAGTTATTTGAGATTACGGATGACCAATCGGTGTGCGTTACAATTGGTGACATTGTACAGACGTGCTGATATTATTTGAGCTTTTAGAACCTTGTTAATTAATAAATGAGAGACGTTTCTGTTTTTTTATTTGTTTGAAATTTGGATGTTCTTCTATTGTGATGAAATTTACACACCGGAAAGCGTTTGTTATTAATAATTTATTGTTATTTTTTGGAACCTTGGGTTTTGTTTAAGTTAAATTAGATTGTAGGAATAACATTTTACCGTCTTTTCAGTTCCATTTAACCCTATTAGAGGTATCTTGAGCGCGGCCTTGTATTAATTTTTTACTAGCTTTTGCTGACCGGAACAGAAGTTGTTGCTTCAAGATTACTAGCTTGGTTCTCGAATTTTTTGGTGAGTTAAGCCATGGAGATTTGCTAATTGATTTTTGGTTAGGATCTGAAACTGAAGGAAGTGTTTATTTGGTATGTGAATTGATTAATTATCGGGGGAGGTTTAGGAAGGAATTAAAATTATTGCAAAAATTTGAGAAGTCGTTGTTTGTGTGTAATCCTTCATCGATTTAAGCTGTCTCTCTGGGGGATGTCTCCCTTTTAACTTACTTGCCAACTGGACTATGGTTTGTTTTGTTGGATTGTCTGTGCCCCGAGCGATTGAGGAGTTAGATTATTTTGAATGATTTGACTTGTTGAAGAATTGTTGGCATGGATTCCCGTATTGACTATGAGCCAAGGAATTTGGAAACATTTACGAATGTTGGTAGAACTGGAAAAATGGATTCCACGTTTAGAGAATTTGGAAAGATGCCAGAAACAAGGCTCATGGACCTGTATCTAGGCAAATTCTTAGTGATTTGAGAATGCTTGTTCGATGTTCAGTAAATTCTTCTCCGAGAATGTTATTGCAAGTTGCGCCAAAGCTGTATATGCAAGCAGAGGAAGCTAGAAGTGATGGAGATGATGAACTAAGCTACATAAGTTGCTTGAGGTTTTTGAGTGTTCAGACCTAAGTGTTAAAAAGTGAGAACTTTAAAAGGAATAAAGATTATTATGTATTACAATTGGATCGAGACAAAATAAAGGTTGCTTTGGATCAGGAGGAAAGATTGAGCCAGAGTTTGTCAGAGAGATATAAATTCCTAGAGGAACAAAAGCAGAAAGAAAGGGAGCATTTAGAACAAGAGAAAAAGAAGGCGGAAGAAGAAGAAACTAGAAAAGAGAAAATGGAAGAAGAGTTGAAGGAATATGAGCGATTGGTGGAAAAGAAAAGGAAGACTGTAGAAAATGAGGAAAGACAGAAGAAAAGAATGGAAGAAGAGTTGAAATTAAAGGAGAGGATATGATCAGGCAGATGTGATGATGATGGAAATGCGAAATTTTGCACTAGCTCTGGACAGTTGTGCTGGTTGTTGAAAGGTGAAGAGCAAAAGGGTCTGTGATGGTTACCAAATCAAATACTAATACTGAACATTCCCATTTGAAATTTGGAAGCAGTATAGATTTTACCGGGAAGGAAATACAGATTAGTACTAGTGATGTGGGATTGAAAAGTACATTGATTTATGAAAGTAAAGAAATTTAGAAGACTTGGAAAGGTGATGACTATGTGAAAGAGGTTGGTGTGATGAAGAGAAATGAAGCTTTTTATGAGTCTGAAAGGTATCCACTGAATAACAATCAGAGCATTGATGTTCTTTCTCGAGAAGACAGTGGTGATTGTGATGATAATTTGAACTGTATGGAAAATCCGGGATTCAATAAAGATAACGATTCTCGCCCTAGACAGTCAAGTGAGGTGGAAACTGGTAAACTTAGAAAATATTCAGAAAATTTGGACCTTGTTGTTCGTTAGGTTAGTGAAAATGGAAGAATAGATCCTAGTGATTTTCCTTCAAATCAACCGAAAGAATTCAGTTTAGATTGGAGAAAGATTGGAGTCATTAGAAATTGCAATGATGATGGTGGTGGTTCCAGAAATGGATCAGATGGTTTTATGGTAGATCGGAAGTGGAAAGTTTGGGTGAATCCGAAGTGTGATGAACAGAAAGAAAGTCAATTGGTGGGAAGAATTTTGAGTAGTTTTAATTCGAGCATTGAAAAAGGGAATGAAAAGGTTAGAAGGATAGATTCTATTGGAATATTGAAGAGAAGTGTTGCGAAATTTAAGAACAACAATAGAACGATGATAGACGTTGTTGATTACGATGGAAGAGGAAGAGGTATAAGGAACAAAAATAGAAGAATTGTGCTGATGAACATGGAAAGGAGTAATAATGACGGATTTGTTGAGAAATGAAGAAATGGGTCAGTATAGTTTGGAGGATCGGGGAAAGTGGAGATAGGAGAGAAACCTGAGTGTTAATGAAGAAAGTTTGGGAAATAATTGACAGAGAACTGGTGATGATGTTAGGCAAAGTGTTTTGGAAGATCATTCAAAGTGGAGACAGGAGAGAAACAATATGGTAGAAGAAAATAACTGGAAAATCAGGAAATGGAAGGGAGGCTGCTTCTGGAGAAGTTTGCCTGAACCGAGGAAGGTTTAATAGTTTGAGAGTGCGTGCTAATTTTAGAAATCGGAGATTTGATGTAGGAAGCAGAAGATATGGTTCTGAAAGGAGATGGTCTGATGATAGTTATGGAATGGAGAAATGTTGGAACAAAGATTAAACTGGAAGATAGAATTTTTGTTTGGCAGGAGGATAATTTGTAGTTTAGGTATATTGTATCCGGAAAATTCATTTATCTCCAACAAATTTTAACTTTAACTCAGGTATAGTATGGAATTTTTTTCTAGATTGAAAGTAGGATATCGAAGTGAGCTTGTTTTTGGTTCATTGAAATTTGCGAATGTCTTAAAAGAAAAAAAAAGGTCCAACCCATTTTCCACCTAGAGTTAAGTAGGGTGTTCGAAAGTTATAAGTGAATCAAAATGAGAACTAGTTATCCTTCAGAAGGATAGTAGTTTTAATGGATATTGAAATATTATGTAAGGACTTACGATTCGGATTATGCTAGAAATTACATAATATTTTCCTCTCTGCGGTATTTGTTTAATAGAGGAAGGATTTACATGATAACGTAAATAATTACTTAAGAATATTTTGTATGTTTCAGCAGAAATGAAGGAATTTTAGCAGATGTTAGTCAGATTGAAATATAAGAGAATGTTTAGAGGTCAAACAAGAAGTCCGAAGGGAGTTGGTAACGTCGTTCCTATTTTATAATTTGTTTCTTCTCCTCTTCCTGATTGCTTTTTATTTTGTCATACAGTATATTGATATTTTCATGTTCTTTGATATGTTTTTTATATGTATAACATGATTTTGTTTGCAAATAATATTACACAGCAAATAATGTAGAAAGTAACTATCCTTGAGATAAATTATTTGAAATTAGTTTTTTAGTAAAGTATTTAAAATTCAAGGACTTTTGAAAATTTTAATTTGATTTTTGAAAAATTAATTCATTAACTGAATTTGAGTAAGTTATATTGGAACTTCCATTTCATAGAAGGATTATTAAATTGCCAGTATAGATTTATTTGATTAAGGTTTGATTTTGAATTGATTTAGGTAAAATTAGAACTTTATTTGTGGAAAAGTAAGGAATTTTGTTGTAATTTTCTTAATTGAAACTTTTGAATTTTGTTAAAAGGAAATTATTTGAAATTGATTGTTGATTATTTTTTTTTGAAATTTTTCTAATTAATGTTGTTCAATTGTAGATTTGTAAAATGAGGATTGAGATATGGAAGGAGAAAGTGGATAGTTTTTTATTTTATTATTTTTCTAATTTGGTAATTATTCTGCTTGTGGTTGCGCAGGTAACCTTGTAGTGAGCTTTGTTTTAACTCGCTACCAAACTTTTGTTTAAATATGCCTCCCACCAAATTTTGGATTCTGAGGACTGATGATTGTGTTGGAGATTTGGCAATAGTAGTAGACTGTAGGGCCTTCTGGTATCAATGGTGGTTTCAGAAGGTTACCCCTCAGAACCAAGCTGGTAATGGACGTGGCTAGAATATGGAAAAAAATAATTCTAGCTTGTTTAAAAGGCTGTAAAAGTCCATGTGTTTGAGAATGTGAAAGAAAAGGGAAACGAGGAAGTAATTTTCAAGTATTGTTCGTGAAGTTTCTTGATTAGTTTGGTTTGGTAAACGATATTACGTTTGGTTTCGTGTTCCGATCGGAAGAAAGAAAGGAAAGTGAAGGTGAATTGAAGAAAATGGTAAACAAAATTAAATCATTGAAGTAAAGGATTGCCCATGATGATATCAAGGAATATTTAAGGATTAACTACATAAAATTGTACAAGATTAATTGAACTAAGCTTCTAAAAGAGGTAAGTGTGGAAATAATACTATTTTGTAAAATTGCTTTGCAGTCTAAAGAGGAGTAAAATTCCAAAGTAGAGTTTTGCTAAACTAAGCTAATGTCAAGTGAAATCCATGCTAAAATCATATATCTAATAATTAAAACTAGTTTCAATTTAGACGTTACGTGGTTTTACCTTTGTGGAAAAAAGTTAATATTGTAAATAATGCAAGTTAATCTTTGGTGACGTGATGAGGTAGATGTGAGATTCAAAAGGGAATCTGTTTAAGCATTTCTTGGAAGTAAATATTAACTCTTGTTGCCTTGTATTCGAGGTTTCGTAGGATATTGTCTTAGGATAATTTTGGTACTTTGGAAAAGTCAGGTTAAGTAATAATCAGGCGCGGAGCAATTAATGGTATCCGAGGTGTATGACAGGAATTTCGCACTGAATGCTGTTGTCTGGGTTTTCATTTGGCGTGAAGTCCGTTTGGAAGACTACACTTTATTTTCAAAATCAAACTACTAACGTGTCTGAAACGTAAAATTTATAATCAATGCGTCTTACCTGTGATGATGTATGGCTGTGAAACTTGGACATTGAATGCGCAAACGACTCAAAGATTGAGAGTCACACAAAGAGCAATAGGGAGATGCATACTATGAATAACCAGGAGGGACAGGAAGACTAATGAATGGATTCGCGCACAAACAAAGATGGAGGATGTAATCAAAACTGCCAAGAAGATGAAGTAGAGGTGGACCGGTCACATATCTAGGCGAACAGATGGAAGATGGACTACAAATGCACTACAGTGGATTCCTAGAGAAAAGAAACGACCGAGACGACGTCCAAATGCAAGATGGGTAAATGAAATAAGCGTTATTTAGGAGCTACATGAATGAGGATAGCAGCAGACCGAGATATGTGGAGAGAAAAGGGTTTCATCCAGCCGTGGATAGAAAACGACTAAATATGATGATAATGATGATATATCAAAAATACTATTTATTACATATTAAAATTACTCACTGACATTTTCACAACCCGCACACACACTTTGATACACATTTCACCAAACACTGTGAAAGTGTGGGCTCAACGGAACTATCTAATGTATTAGGGCAAGTTAAGAATTTTCATTTTACAATTTATTTACATGAAGCTTGGGTTTCACTATGTACATCATTTTTCTACGAAATCTCCCTCCTTATCAATGCACTTTGCTCAACGGTCAACAAGCTTACGTATTTCATCCAAATAAAAGTTTTTCGGTTGGTCGTAAAGCCACCTTTGAGCCGCTTTTTGCACGTCGAAGTCTGTATCAAATCGGCGACCTCGTAAAGCATCCTTGAGCGGCCCAAACAAGTAAATGTCAGATGGAGCTAGATCTGGGCTGTAGGGAGGGTTTTCCAGTAATTCAGATGTCATTTTGTTGATGGTTTCAATAGTGTGATGAGCCGTGTGTGGCTGAAACTTTCTTGGACAACAGAGATCTGCGTTTGTAGCGAATTGCTGGCTTCAGCTTCTTTTTCAACGTTTCACTGTAACTCGCACTGTTGATCTTAGTTTCCTTTTCCATAAACTCTACCAATATTTGCCCCTTTGTGTCTCAAAAACAGTTATTATAACCTTTCCTGACAATGGCCCAGTCTTGAATTTTTTTCTTCGTCGGAAATCCAGGGTCTTTTCACTACATACTCTGACGTTTTGATTCTGGCTCAAAGTGATGAACCCATGTTCCATCTCCGGTGACTAGTCTGCTTAAAAATTCATCATCATCGTTCTTGAAGCAATTCAGTAAGCGTTGACAAACCCTAAAACGAGTGAGTTTGTGTTCTGTAGAGTGCACAGTTTTTATAAAAGCCAAGTTCGTCGTGGGTGATTTGATGGGCAGAACCATGATTGATGTTCAAAGCAGATGCTACCTCATCGATGTTAATTTTCCTATTCGCCAGAACCATCTCTAGAGCTTGCTGAATGTTGTCATCTGTAGTGGTGGAGGTTGATGGGTGTTCTGCTTCCTCTTCATGCGTTACACTTTTTCGGCCACTTTTAAACTTCTCGATTCCCCCAAAATAAAAACAGGTTTACGTGAAAGTGCACTTCCCCCACATTGTGATGATAGTCTACGATGAATTTCTGAACCTTTGACACCTTCCGACCAGAGGAATCGGAACACTGCTCATTGCTTTTCTTTGGTACAAACTTCTAATGGAGCGCCATGATCTATCTGGAACTGAAGGAAGAAAATTTGAGGAATTAGGATCAAACTTTTATAACATTACCACAACAATATAACAATAAAATTAGCGAGGACAGAAAGTGTGCACAATGTAAGAAGAGTTATGTCAAAAGTGTAGAAAATTTTTGACTTGCCCTCGTAGTACTTAATAGGGGAATGTTTGAAGTTTTATTTTCATAGAAAACAATATCAGGGTGTAGGTAGTAACAGAATATAGGAAGATAAAAAGGGAGGCACACTGACATGATCATGCAATCGAGTTTAAATTATAATACTTGCCAGGTCGTAAACAAGACTAGAAAGAAATAGGTCATTTATGTATTTCAATATATTAAAGAAAATAACTAATATGTATATACGTACTTCAAATTTTACATTCCAAAATTTTCAGTTGTATAACTCATAATTTAAATTAGTAAAATCGTAGCTTTTTAAAATAATCCAACAACAGAAGCTCATTATGCATACTGAGACTCATTAAAGGATTTTTAGTAAACACACATCGTATACCCAGGCTGTAGCTTATATTTTTACAAGGGGAGCAATATCCGATTTTGGCGTCTCTTCGAAGGAGCCAAAAATGTACAACACCCCTTCCTTATCTTAATTTGCCGCCTCCAGTCCGGTGCTTGGAAGAGTGATTCTCCCAGACCCCCTGTGGGGAATGTCACCCCTGAATTCTCGAGTGAACCCTCAACTTAATTTTTTACGGTCAAAAACGATAGAAACTACACTTACACCCTCCATTGTTTACTTTACACCCTATACTGAAAATCCTGGCGGAATACCTGGGAGGAATGTGCACCCTTTGCTCTTCCTTGCTTGCGGCACTGAATACCTTCCAAGAACTGATTGCACTAATCTACAAAATGTTCACTGTATGTTTGACTTTTCACTACATGGCTTTACTTATTTGTAGAATCGCTTAAATATGCATTCAAAACTTTTAACTTTTGTAATACAAGAATTTTGGCCACGCATTATATATTATAGAGATATCTTATCTAGAATCTGTAATTGAATTTGTTAGTTTATTTTTATCAGAATGTACTAAAATAAGGCAATACTTACAAGGTAAAATCATCTAATAATTCACAGATATCAGTGCGTGACGCTGTGTTTTTCCTCCTATACGCTCATTATATTTATATATTCTGGATTTTTAAAAATATAAATTAAACTTAACACATTCATCTTTAATGTGCTTTTTTTAATTTTTCGGGGGACTCATACTTTCAGAAAGTTTGGGAGAAATGTACTCGTATGTCAGAGTGTAAGTATGGGTTGCAAAAATGTCAGCGCTTAACGACAACTTTAACATTAAATAATATATTGTATTCATATTGATTACGTGCTCTTTCACCGTGAATGTATTCTTCAATGTCTCTTCTATCAAACGATGTGCTGAAATTGCGTTTTTTTGAAATTATAAGAGATGTTATAAGGCAATTAAAGTCGAAAAGTGCATTCCTAAATGTCAGACCTTTCTGGATTTACATTGAATGATGATACTTTGAAATTTGCAGTATCTTTTAGACATGACCGCCAGAAATCACGCATAAGTCCAAGGAATTCATTAAATCATGATACTTTGAAATTTGCGTTAACTTATAGTCATCATATTTGAAAGGTGGTAGCCAAACAAACATGACGCGTATATATATATATATATATATATATATAGTGTTTCCTGCATCTATTTTAAAAGCTATTCCGAATATACTGCGAACCTGGCGATATATGCCTGTTTGGATTCACACGGGTATTCATTGAATTGTGATACATTGAAACATGCTGTAGCTCATAGCCTCCATATTTGAAAAATGGCTGGGCAAACATCACGCCCGTATATACGCGTATATATATTGCGTTTCTTGCAATTATTTTTAAAACGGTTGCACCTATAGCAGAAATAAACACAACGTATTATAGAGCTTATAATTGTACATAAATTATATTACTGCCTTAGAAGAAAACAAATATTTTATTTGTTCAATTCGTGCAAACGACGTATGTACTTTTTCTAATGGACAAATTCCACTCCTGACATTCATATTACATATACCCACCAAAAAAGACGCATAGATTGCAAAGATTTAAGGGACTGAATCCTATAGGTGGCCACAGACGGAGTGAGTTAGCACTGGGCAGTTATATAGGGGCAGGAGTAGTGCTTTTTATGAAATGTGATTAGCACAAATTACTTAGTTTAATAGTATCATTAGTCTGAAGTGGCCTAAATCTATGCTTGAGTAAAAGTTATTGATTTCCACTAAGGCTAACATAATTTGCATGAAGAATTCAAGAATTGATATGAACCTGTATTGCCATGTATTGACACAAGTCGGTTACATTCACGTAGTTTTTACATAAATCCAAAGAATGGATACTTCCATCATCATCGCTATCTCCTATAACATAAAAAAGACATACTACCTGCATATATGATGTTTTAGTTAAATTATCTCATCTGTATATCTCCGGTAAATCTTGCCTCCGTAAATTCGTCTTGATACAGTAAAGGTTATTTCCATCACAATCTTCTAAATAGAAAAGTAAAACATTCCCAGCACAGCTTGTTTCATTATATTTCAAGACACACATAACAATCCCGCTTCTAAATTCGTTAAAACATAATTCAAGAATAACAATTGCTAAATTCGTTAAACATAATTCAATAACAACAATGCCCTGATATAACTGAATTAAATTAAATTCACTTAGAATGTTTCAGATTATAAAATTCAACAAGAATCACTCTTTCCTATTCTCACAATTCACTCCCCCTCGGAAATGAATGTTGCTTAAGTATATCCCTCTCTTTCGAAATAACTAGGTGGTCTTCGACTGCGCTGTGAGCACTTTAATTGTGGTGATTCTTGGTTTGGAATTTGTTGATTATTATTTTGTGCGTTCCAATTCCGTGATTCTTGGTTTGTGATTTGTTGATGACTATTCCACTCCCACCACTCTGTATCATCCACTTCTTGTTTAGAATGTAAGTTCTGATGACCATTTAATCTTCTTAACTGGTGAACATGAACTCTTCTTCTCGCCGTACCTATTTGCACCACCACCATTCGGTGACCCACCTGTCTGATGACAGTAGCTTCTAAGTATATTTGGTGTTCTATGGGGAATATTTTGGACAATACGTTTTCTCCCACCTTTGGTAGTAACTTAAAATCATTGGTCTTCGTCATATCAAGTGGTTCATACTTAGCCTTACGTAATAATGTGTTGAATTTTGTGTTAGGTTTATATGAAAATACTATCTCTGCTGGAGATTTGCCATTTAACAGTGGAGTATTTGCAAAGCGTATATCTGCTTGTATTTTCTCTATTACACTTGACCATTGAGGTGTAGGTATGTCCACTAGTCTACGCCTAAGCAATGATTTTAGATCCTGTACTGATCGTGCTGCCAACCCGTTGCTTTGTGGGTGTTATGGTGGTGAATGCATCAAAAATATTCCATGAGAACCACACCATCTAGTAAAGTCCGCACTTGAAAAT
Source organism: Lepisma saccharinum (assembly GCA_022664845.1). Lineage (NCBI taxonomy): Eukaryota > Metazoa > Arthropoda > Insecta > Zygentoma > Lepismatidae > Lepisma > Lepisma saccharinum. Next base: position 4,708 of record JAGDQP010020641.1, on the reverse strand, counting down.
GGTGGACCGATACAATTACTGTTGGTAATCCCACAACATTGAACATGCTTTGCAATTTGTCTATAGATTCTTGTGCTGATGTACTTTTCACTGATATTATTTGGACCCATTTAGAATAACTGTCTATAACTAATAGATATTTAGATCCACCAAAATCAAAGAAATCAATATGAATTCTTTGAAAAGGATATTGTGCCTGCTGCCATTTGGAGAAATGCACATGTGGTGGCTGACGATGTTGCACCTGGCAATTATAAGTTGCTTATGAATGATTCTAACTGAGTATGCATTTGGGGCCACCAATAGTAGGATCTAAGTACTTCTTTCAAACGAGTAATACCCAAATGATGTGTATGTAAAGACTGAAGTAGAAACATTCTCATCTTTGGAGGTACTATCAATTTTGAACCCTTAAACAAGCAACTATTGAACACATTTATTTCAGCTCGATTCTTATAATAATATTTATATGTATTTTCCTGATAATTCTTTGGTAAATGGGAAGGCCAACCATTTATTGTCCAGTCAAAAATTTGTTTTAATATTGGATCATTTTGTATTTCATCTTGAATATCTGATAACAGAGATGCATCCCCTCTAACATTTAGAACATAAAATTGTGAACTATCGGCATCTCCGGTTGTATTCTCTGAAGGTAGTCTAGATAAACAATCGGCTACCTGGACCTTTTCATTATATGTAATCTTGTAGGTGTAACCTGATAGAAACAATGACCATCGCACTAACCTTGGATGGGCAGAAGAAGGTATTGGTTTTTCTTCCCCGAAGATCATAGTTACAGGTATAATCCGTTAAAATGGTAAAAGGTCTACCATAGAGATATTTGTGAAATTTGCGTACTCCATACACTAAAGCCAAAGCTTTTTTTTTTTCAAAATGTGAGTAATTTTGTTCACAGGATGTAAGTTTTGCCGAAGCACATGCAACTGTGTTCAATCTACCATCCGTATCTTTGTTGCATAGCTGCACTCCCACCCCATATGGACTAGCGTCTGTGATGAGAAAAACTTCCTTTTGGGGTTGAAAATATGCACTTTATTACTTTTGACAATTAATTCTTTTACTTCATCAAATTGTTTTTGATGTAACTCAGACCAATCCCACTTAACCTCCTTTTTAAGTAAGTCATGTAATAAATGCAGATGATTTGTTAAATTTGGTAGTGATAATACATCACTATACTTATGAATGATCTTAACTGACTCACATTTAATGGTGCAGGACAATCTAAAATCGCCTTTTGATGCTTTTCCAAAGGTATGACTCCTTTCTCCGAAATTATATGGCCTAGAGATACGACGTTTGTGGAAAAGAATTGACATTTTGATCTTTTAACTTTTATGTTGCGGCACCTAAATCTCTCTAGCACTGTACAAGTATTTTTATAACATTCCTCTAAATTTCTTCCGCCAATCACCACATCGTCTAAAAATGCTTGTGCGTATGGTAGATCATTTAATGTACTATCCATGAAACGCTGGAAAATGAAAGGAGTCGCCGATAATCCAAATGGAAGACGTTTATTTTTATATAATCCCCAAGGAGTATTTAACACAAGTAATCTCTGTGATTCCTCATCTAACTCTAGTTGTAGATAAGCTTGGTTCAGATCTAGAACCACAAAAGTACTTGCCCCTTGTAATTTTGCTAGTATGTCCTCCAATGTTGGTAATGGGTATGACATATTTTTAAGCCACTTATTAACTGTAACCTTAAAATCAGAGCATATTTTAATTTCGGCACCTTGTTTTTTTGGTACAACAACTATCGGAGTAGCCCAATCAGAATAAGTTGT
>JAGDQP010020640.1:22752-32970 GCA_022664845.1 Lepisma saccharinum | reverse complement strand
GTGGGGCCTTCTTTTGCGTCCAAAACAGCTTGGATCCGACGTGGAATGGACGTATACGGCTCCTGAATCGTGGTGTGTGGAATGTTGTACCATTCTTCCTCCAAAACATGCTCCAGTTCCTTAAGGGATGATGGTGGAGGATAATGAGACCGAACACGCCTTTCTAACACAGACCACAATGGCTCAATGATGTTCAGATCTGGTGATTGTGGGACCCAGGGGAGGTGTGATAGCTCCTGGTCATGCTCCTCAAACATGATTGCACCGTTTTTGCAGCGTGACAGGGTGCCAAATCATCTAGGTAGATGCCATCACCATCCGGGAACAATGTGTGGGTCATGGGTAGAACCTGGTCCCCCAAAATGGCCTCATACACCTTATCATTCATCATTCCATGCAGGGCTATGATGGGACCTGCAGAAAACCACGATACCACTGCCCATACTGTAACAGAACCATCCCCATGCTTTACAGTTGGGCGCAGACAGTCTGGATCATAGGCCTGTGACGGTGTTCTCCATACGTAAACACGACCGGTTGTTGGAAACAAGGTGTAGGTCGATTCATCGGAATACATTACGTGTTTCCACTGATCAAGCGTCCACTCCTTGTGGTCCTTGCACCACTGGATACGCCGCTTCGCATTTACTGCAGTGACCAGAGGTTTGGCGATCGCGGCCCTGCCATGAATTTTCATTTTATGAAGTTCCCGTCGCACTGTTTTTGATGAAACCGGGTTCTGTAGGCCGGAATTGAGTTCAGACGTAATTTTCATTGCAGTGGTCTGCTTTTTAGCTGCTACAATCCGTTTTAATGCCCTCCTGTCCCTATCGGACAGGATTGTTTTTCGACCACTGTTGTGCTTTGCAGACGTTGTTTGCCCATGCATTGTGTATGCCCTCGTGACATTGGACACAGTGCCTGTCGATACCCCCATAATGGTCGCCACTGTTGTCACTGAAGCTCCAACCAGACGGGCACCAACGATCATGCCTCTTTGGAAGTCTGTCAGGTCGCCCTTTTACCGCACCACTTGCACACCACGACACTCACAGGTGAACTGGGTACTGCTGACGGAAGAGGAAGGTCCACATGACACACTGAAAACAAAACACGATCGACAACCGCAACACGTGGTGTACAGTGGTGGGCCACACTTACGTGTCCTGTATGACGTGTTTTTAGATTTTTTGTCCAACCCCTAAATATATATATATATATATATATATATATATATATATATATATATCGAGTCAAATGTAAAAGGCAGTGTTGCGATGATTAATAAAAGCGTCTTTGTGATTTCCAGGTTTCACAAGAGCTTCGTTCATATCTGCTGCAGGTTTGTTCCTTACACTAACATCTTACATGTTGGTTAGATACTTGATCAGTTCTCATAGTTACAACTTTAGGACCGTGAAGTTAATTTAGTGGGGCCTCTGTCGAAGGCGACAGGTCCTTCAAGGCATGTTAGCCATCTTTGTTTGGTCCTTGTGTTTTCTTTTTAACGTATGAATTCTTTTAATACCATCATGGAGTTACATCCCTTAGTAAGTAACACTGCGTAAACAATGTTCTAACTGGTTTATTTTTATTTACTGTTTCAAGTCTTGTTCGTCTGTCGCTCCTTTTTCAAGCACTTCCTCATTGCTTATCTTCTGAGTCTAGCTGATTTTTTAAATTCTTCTCCATGTCCAGATTGATGAGAGCTCACATTTTGGACTCCACTTAACACTGCTCCATACAAAATATTTATTCGAACTTCTGAACTTCCGTATTGGTGTAGTATGCCAGAATTATAAGAGTAATAGATATATATTTTTTTTTCTTAGTGAGTGGAATGCAGGAACATTCCAACAAAGCTGGGATTTGATAAAATTCGGTTGTATCATAACTAATTAATTGACTTTACGTTTTTGTTAAGGGTTGTTAACATAATAGACTGGTTCTAATTTTCAGAAAGATGCATATTAATCGACCAGGAGACATTTTTGGTGAAAAGCAGGTAAATAGGCTTTTTAACATAATTCTACCATGCTGAATTGAAATATTTTGTTTACCAAGCTGAAATTCTACTCTGAAACCTACAAAATTACTATTAAAAATTATAACGTCACATTATACGGACAGTCAAATATCTGGACGGAAAATAAGTTGTTTACAGCACTGATCATTTCAGATCATAGAATTACTTAAATTCTATCCTGCTTACTTTCCAAAATTGTGATAGTGGCCTACGATTTCCCACAACCTTCAAAAAACAAAAAAGTAGAAGTGGGGAGTGAAGCGCTTGGTACAGGCTATTAATGGAACTAGAACGGCTGGAAGGATTTGTATGTTGCAGCTAAACTCAGGAAAAATAAATACATGGGGAACGCCGGGAAATAAGCTAAGTATATTATATTATGTCAGTGTTATATAAGATATGAAATGAATCGGGCCATTTTCTTAAGGACATATTTGAATTTGTATATATAATTTTCTGAATATGTGATTTTTACAACACTGAAACACGTTTCTTTTATATTTGAGGATAAGAATTAATTGCCCAACAGATGGCAGAGCAAATGTTAGTAGCAAACTAAATGCACCGAAGTGATAAAATTATTATTACGCTGTTACTTCAACGAGAGAAACAAATTAAAAACTTTATTTGATGTTTATGTTGCAAGTGTAAATCTGTGAGCAACCTTGAAATGAAGTGAAACGTAAAATTTAATACATCCTGATCAATTTGTACCACTACAAGTTAAAAGGACGTTGGAATACTAGTTAGGTTAAATGTGATACGTATTCACAAGCATGGAGCCTTTGTTGGAAGCAGCAACTGCTAGACGTGAACTAAAGGACTCAAAATAGGAAGTAATTGAACGTATAAGTAATTCTGTGCAATCTAAACGTAAGCAGTCATTGGTTTGGCATAAATATTAGTATGCTCTATTCACAAACAAAGGTAAAATAAAGAGGTTGAAGAAAAAACCTTCAGAAGAACATCCATCAACGAGAAAGTCAATTGTTGAATATTCAGAAGCGAAGTGATTCAGAGTTGCGAAGTTCTACTTATCCCATAAACTGGAAAAACTATGTTCTGCCAAGATCCTAGTTCCAGTGAGAAACTTTCACCTGTAAGCACATTTAATACAAATAACAGAATACTTGAGTTAGCGAAATATCATCCTACGTTAAGTGTCAGATTCTCTCTCGTAAGTGATCTCATTGCAGCAGGAGTTAAGTACCACCCAAACTGTTACAAACTATTTTTGAAGAACACTACCAAAACAAGAAATGATTGTGGAGCGAGCGATAGAGTGTTAGTGTGGCTTAGTGACGAACTAGACCTGTGCTAAACAGGCCCCTGCACTTGAACTATGTGAAGTGAGGGATCGTTACTGCAAACTAGCAGAAGAAAGTGGACAGCCGGTGCCAAACTCATTTCTTATAAGATTGCAAACATTCAAAGAATGTTGATGATATCTACGAATGTATTGTGCTTTATGATGAACCAGCAGCAGAAAGGCGAACTCTACTTATACCAATTAAATTCCCCCATCTGACCATTACTAATCTGATGGAGTCACAGCAGGATGATTTTCAATTTACAATACCAACTTACAAACCTGACAATGAGGATTATTTCTTATCAATGGTGCATGTAGCACTAAAACTTAGGTCAGACATACTCTCTGATCCTGTATACTATAGTGCAAGTGTAACAAAAGAAGATGAAGTAGCATGTGTACGTAATAGTCTGTACGTTTTCTTGCAAATTATTTTAGGTAGTCAGTTGTTCATCGAGCGTTCTGTAGAAATACACATAAATGAACATGACGATGACGATAATGATGAAAACAATTAATCAAATGTGTCTTACGTGGAACAACCACAAGAATCTATCGTACTTTCTAGGTTCCTTAGTATTGCTCAAGATGTAATTTATAGTGTCGGTGGTGGGAAAAGATGGACACCTAAACATGTCGGGCTTGGAAGTACTCTACATCAGACTACAAGATCCAAACAGTTAGTGGAATTATTTCACAAAGCTGGTTATATAATTGGATATAAAGACATCCTTAAATTAGATACAGCGTTGGGAGAAAGCACATTAGCTTCAACTGACTGAACTGGAACAGTCATGCCACCAAATATAGCTAAAGGAAAATTGTTACATTTTACTGCTGGCACCATTGACATTAACGATAGAACACTCGATGAAAGAAACACTCTTCATGCACCACAGTATGCTGTTTGGCAAAGAGGTCCTCCGCCAAGCATTATTCTTAGTGATGTAGTACCAAGCAAACATACAACGTTGTCTGTTCCAGATGAGATATCAGCTATCTATCCTGCCAATATTATAGGACCCTCTAGCGATCCATTCTTCAGTGAAAATATTCAAGAAGAATGGTATATTGCAAATAACTCCCCACAAATATTGAAGGCACTGGAAACAGATATTGCTTTCTTTATACTGAGGCAAAATCCAAATCCAAAGATAAACTGGACTGCTTTTAATGTTAATCTTAGCCATAATAATCATGAAGTATCAACTGTTGGGTACTTTCCTATTATTCAAGAACCAGCTCATCACATTGATACTTAGAATTTAGTTGTGAAAAGAATTGTACATATTGCACGATTATGCGAGCAGAAATATATAATATTGACTGTTGATGAAACCCTTTTTCCGCATCTTATAGAATTGAAGTGGAAGAATACAAAAATATATTAATTCCCCAATTAGGAGGTCTCAATATTTGTATGAATTTCTTGAAAGCAATAGGACAGCATATGTCTGATTCTGGATTGTCACAAATATTAGTGGAAAGCAATCTCTTTAGTGAAACTAAAGCTACAAATGTGCTACTGGGAAAAGATTATGCCAAAGAAGTTAGAGCTCACAAAATCACGCTGCAAACTTTGTGGCAACTCCTCCTTCCGAAACTTCTTAATTACATCCAAGAGACTCGGTCAGTACTTGTTAAATTGCATGGATGAGACAACAGATCATGATTTTGATAGTCTTACAGATTCATTAGGAACAATGAATTTCCATAGCATACTGTTCAGATTCTTTGATGACTTCACAAGTGATAAACCGAACTACCGGTTCTGGTGTAGCTATATGGACATGGTTTGTCGTGTTCTACTTTTCATAAGAGCTGAAAGGGATGGAATATGGGATTTACACATATATGCATTTAAAATGTTATATTTCTTCAGATACAACCACACTAATTACGCAAGATGGCGAGTGATATATATTGCAGAGATGAATAATCTTCCTCAAGAAGTATTGCAAGAATTTAAACATGGAAATTGGGTTGTTAAAGGTTCAATGAAGTTGATCCAGATCACAGCCAAGAATGGCTTAATGTAACAGAGAAGAGAGAAGAAGGCATTAATGGAATTACAAAGTCATATTAAGCATTGTCTAGGTGGTCCTTATCATATAATTTACGTGCACAAATAGCATCTCAGACAAGAGAAATGTTTTCTCTTGGACTTGATGATCGAAACCAATTGACTAAAGCAAGGTAAATGAGAGATCGTTCTGATGAAAGTAGAATTTTTCAAACGATGGAAAAGTTTCATGTTTTCTCTTAAGACTCATCTAAATCCGACCTTCATGCTCGTTCAACAATGGACATGACAACGCCTGAAATTCAAGATTCATTACTCAACGTCGAGAAATTAGGTCAAGATCAAATGTTAGAATTTGCTAGAAAAAGACTAATCCTACCGAAAGAAAATCCTTCTCATGAGAGTTTGTACTCTCTACTGAAGAAAGACAAAGCACTAACATTCGCTTCAGTTTATACTGTTAAACAACCCAAACGTAAAAACGTTGTATTAAAATCTGACAGAAGTATTTTGCACCGCGTAATCATGGTCTGTCAAGCAGGTAGGGTAGTGAATCTGCAAAAAAATTTTTACATGAGTTATTGCCAGTGCCCATTTCCATTGCAGAATTAAATGGAGGTCTCAGAACTGGAAAGAAGGCACCTCTTGCAGATATACAACTTGCCTCTCAAATGTGACTTTAGAAGGTAACTCGTGTCTTATAGTAGATGGTTTAGCTTCTTTGATGACTAAAGGGAAACTAAGTAGTGCCAAAACTTGTTGTGGCGAACTGTTTTGTAAATTATGTACTTCATCTTGGCGACAGAGTGGACATTGTATTTGATCGTTATAGATCACAATCCATAAAATAAGAAACAAGACATAAACGCTTCAAAGGAACTACACCCATTAGAGGATCGGTTGAAAACAGAGACGTTCCTGTACCTAATAATTGGGAAATATTTTTGGCACTTCCAGAATATAAGGCTGACCTTGTCCACTTGTTGTCAGAGGAGCTAATTATTTAAGCTCCTGAAAACAAAACCATTACTGTTTCTGGAGTATTCGAAGAAAAAGGCACGCTGAAATCTTCAGACCCAAATGTGGATACAAGTTCCTTAGTTGCAGAACATGAAAAAGCCGATACAAGAATTGTTTTACATAGTCTACATACTGAAGATGATATTGTTGTTGTCTCAGCACGAGATAAGTTTTAGTACTTTTAATAGCGCATTACAATAAAACAAATTTGGCTAAAAATGGGCATAGCAGCACATACTTATTCAAACACTGTGAGAAGTTGTCCATTATGGTAAAAGATCTTAGTTGTATAATTCCATTTCATGCCATTACAGGCTGCCTCATGGTAAGAAGAAAACGTGGAAAATATTCTGTCAAAATTACCAGCTTCTGCAAAAACCTTGGTAAAGCTTCACTTCAGGAAGAATTTGTAACCTTCAAAAGGAAGAGACTTGTGATGAGGCAAGAGTAACTTTGTTTCATAAATATCAAGGTCCTGAAGTCCTTCCTCCAACAAGTGATGCCATAAGATTCCACATACAAAGAGCACATTACCAAGCAATGGTTTGGAGACAGGCGACATCCAACTTTCCCAACTTGCCTTCACCTGAGGAAATGGGTTGGACCATGGATAATGGAAGACTTGCGCCAAGATGATGTTCTTACCTCCAATAACAAGTGCCTGTGTAGAAATAATTTCATGTGGCTGTTCAACTGAATGCAAATCTAATAACTGCAGTTGCAAGAAAGGAAAATTGAAGTGTATTTCAATATCAAATGCAGAGTTACTAAAAGAGACTGTATGAATGATTAATGTGGATCTTCGAGCACTAAATTATTTTGTAGAGGTGGTTATGGATTGAAAGTGTTAAGAAGACGCAATGGAATGCTTGTGCTTTAAATACCTTATTTGTCCATAATTGTAACATTTTTCATATTCAGAATCTAATATGTACCTGCAGGATACGTATCCAAACTGAAAATTTTGATATAGGAATCTCTTATTTTTATCGAAATAGATAAATATAATGTCGAAAACATAAAATAGACCTATATAGTTATTAAAATTTAAGTAATAACTACATATTTAACGTAACAACGTTGTTTTTAGTAAATTACAAGTACTTTAATTCTTTACATGCGCAGAGAATTAAATTTCTCACATTTTAGCCGCCATTTTGTTTTTCTCACCTACAGCATGTAAACGGCAATCACCAGCGTGGTAAACAACATATTTAAGTTAAACACACCAAATTCGATTAGGAAAAGCACTTTACCTGCTTTTCACCAAAAATGCCTCCTACATTCAACTTTTCACAAAATTGTACTAGTATAAACTGAAGATTATCTTATACCATTCAACGTCGTCGTCCTCATCAAATTCCTCCTCAGAAGATGAAATAAGGATGAAGTGATTAGACCAGATAAAAGACTGAACAACATGGAAAGTGATAACGTTAGAGATGATCTATTGTTTACAGATTAGTTCTTACGAGTGGTTGTACAGGTATTGGATAAAACAATGCAAATACTTGTGGAAGTCGGAACATTTTGTATTAGTACGCTGTTGGTCCACCTTTAGCACGCAATACAGCTTCAATTCTGGACGGAATAAACCGATGCAAGGCATGAATGGTGGTGAGAATAATTTGAAGCTTTTCTTCATGCACAGCCTCCAGCTCAGGTAGAGACAGATGACGTGGAAATCGACGCCAAATCCTGGTTTCCAAAACAGTCCTCAGAGGCTCGATGATATTCAGGTCTGGGAACTAAAGTTTTTAAGTGCAAGAAATGCCAAATATATTTTTATACTTGTTACAGTTACTAACTTTTATCGCTGTCAGTATAGGATTTCAGATCAAGAGAGGGATTTCGTGGCTTATGCCGTCAATAATCTCCTAAAGAAGACTTCGCCTCTTGATTTCATTTGGAGTTGGTGATAAGGAAGTCAAAGAGTCGGACATCTTTAGTAGACGCTGTATGATAACCATATTTGTTGCACCTCTGGAAGTTTTGAGAGAGGAACTCTCTGCACTCCATGAAATGTTACTTGCAGCCTCTTGCTCCTTTTTTGGCATCTGTCCTATGGGATAAGTTTTGGAGAAACTATTGTAGCACCACGAAGTAGAACAATGTGCATACAGGCATGTATGGAATACCAGAGAAACAAATAGCTTGTCGGTTTCCTTTGTGTACTTTGCAAGATTATCACGTTGATGAAAAATCCACTGGATATATAATCTCGAATCTCTGGTTCTTCATATAATCTCGAATCTATGAATCACATCACAATCTATTCATGTAAGTGAATGATTTATTTTCTTTGTCGAAAAATATTCTTGGCGTGTAGCCATCATTTTAACAAACGCTTTCTCCGGATCAGTGGGGAAAACTCACGGTGTTTAACTTTTTTGTCTCTTTGATGTGATACTTCTCGCTTCAAAGCCCGTCTTTGCTTGTCTTCTTCAAATATGATGAACATATACTAATTTTAGAAATGTCTTGCTCCAACCATATTCGCTGACTTTGAGAAACTTAACGCTAACTATCAGCATTGTTCAGTTGGCGCAATAGCTCGCTACAAAACTGGCAGAAATCCTTCCCTAGTACTTCGCAGTTTTCTTCGGAATATTCTACCCTGTTTCGTTTATTAAATGATTTAACAAAAATGCTTCTTACTCCTTTCTTCCACATGAATGCTGTAATATCCTGTACAACTTATCTCGTCGCCGTCGGAATTCCATACTCAACATGCAAATCAAGCTACGGTAAGGGATATAACATCGTAGGACAATCTAATTTGAATCATTTGCTCTAAGAATATTTATTACTGGCCAGAAAACCTTCTTTTTTACGTTCATAGACAATATCCAGCTGTCCAATTTACCTAAATTCGCATTTCAGTGAATCTGTTATTTTCTACTTCATTTTCCAAGAGTGACACTTTTAGGTTAACATCCAAAGTCGCAGGAAGTCACAATTTTTCTTTTAGAAGGCGAAAATGAAACAATGAAATAATAATTTAACGTAGATAGCATTGGTTAACATCGATAAAAGTTTGTGGCTCTACGTAATCATGTAACTTTAATAAAACACAGTGATAAACATTAATGTATAAAGAAACAACTATAGGATTATATATTCATTTATGCTTTTACAATAGCAAAGATATAAATAAAACCATATCAAACATTACTTGTCACCGATGAGTACCTTATAGCCCAGTCAAATAGGAAAAAAAATCTCGGAATGAAACCGAACAAGCTGAAATTTTGCATACACCTTTGTTTTGACAGTCTAAAGATGGGCTAAAAAGTCTCATATGATATCGCATCGGCGAGTCGAGATATCAAAGGTCACGAAAACCGGTGTTTCGCAAATATCTCGCTTCCTATGCGTCGTACATCGTTGAAGGTTATTACAAAACTTGTAGAACATTAAATTCTCTACAAGTTTGGTTATATGAATGTCTTTCGTATGATTAACCGTTTTCGAGATATAGCACAAAGAAAGGGAAGTGCGCATCCGTTTATAGGATATCACCGTATAAACTGCGGAGACAAATGTATAATGCACTTTACAAAGTTAATTATAGAATCGAAATTTTTTATTATTATTTATTATTAGTAATGCTAAAACGTTGTTTATTTACAATAAATAGTTCACAAATACTTTTTATAAATAAGAAATTTATCAATTAATATGAAGTAAAATTAAATAAATTATTTAAATTTAATATTGTAATTACATTGTTTGTTAAATTTAAGTAATTAATATTTTTATAAATAACAAAATAATGCATTCATTTCCACACCACCTTTGAGGTAGAACGTTCCTCTGTTCGGGTCTTATTTATGT
>JAGDQP010020640.1:0-17752 GCA_022664845.1 Lepisma saccharinum | reverse complement strand
CACCACCTTTGAGGTAGAACGTTCCTCTGTTCGGGTCTTATTTATGTGGCGAAGCACTACCTCTAGTGAGTATATTTGCATCATTTTTGATGAGGCGCATTGTCTATCATGTATCAGAATATGTTCCCTGTGTTGGGAATCTTTCGCCTGCGGTCCTTAATTATATATATATATTTGAATAATTCCAAGTAAGATATGTTGGTACTGGGTTGGTTTCCCAAATATGGATTTGGGGACAGTATTTTGGGTTTGTTTTGGCCTGAGATTTGGTGCAGACTTTGTGCAGCTGTTGTGCTTCGATTATTATTATTATTATTTATAGTAATAATAATACTCCGTTGCTATTGTTGTATATGCATACGCAGTTAGCACTTTGTTGTTTGGTTGTTATAAACATTTTTTCTAATAGTGGTTGTTAGTAGTCGCTGTTGACATCTTCAACTGTCAGATGGGCTTGGAAAGACAGGCCCTACAGTTGTCTGGTTAGTTGGATTCTAAACCACATCATATGATCGACCACTACGGGATTTGAACTTGTGGCTACGTGCATAAGATGATCGTGATTGCCACTTCTGTATCTCTAGGTCATTTTTGGCCATAATTTTGTCTATTAAGAGCAGTTTGATCTCTAACATCCTTTTAAGAATAGTATTGTTTTCTACTTATATCTGATAATGTTGTATGTACCTTGGTGTCCTGGTCCAGTTCATCGAACATGGATAACATGGAAACACGTTTTGATAATTATAATAGGTCTGTGTGGTATGGTAGTTCTTGTTGGGCTTTCAGGGTAATACCCTACCATATTTGGTTTGTTGTATAATCTTTTCTATAAAATATTTGGCACTAGATTGTTGTTTTGGTGTAAAACTGTTTGTTCTACTTCAGCACAACCGTGCTAGAAAGTGTGTATCTGAAGATTTGATAATAAATGTACACCCCTCATATGTACTGACTTAAAATCATTTTTTAAAAGGCCTATCTGTTTTCACAGAGGGTCCGGGTGTGGTGATTGTGGGTTTCTTTTACAGTTTTGCTACTGCTTGTTTGTCCCGAAAGTTGTATTCTGCTAAATTGTCTTATATATTTTGGTAGGTGCGCACCTGCTTGTTTGAAAATGAGTCTTATTTTCTTATTTTAATACTTCGTTTTGTTTATCATTAGGTTCGATGCCATGTTTGTTTACTACGCACGTGTGATGTTTAAGTGTATTTAATCAGCAGTAGCGTGATCCACGTTAGCGTCTGTTAATAGACTCTTTAATGTTAAAAAAAGTTGTTTTAATTGTCGGTGTGAGATGAGCGTTATTAGGCGTTTTTTAAGTTTTTATATTTTTGTTTAACTATGACAACACTTGGTTGAATATAAGTGCCCAGGGAGAGGACAGATTCCGTCCTATGTAGACAGATTTTGTTTATTCTTTGTCATTAGTTTTTTTTTTTTTTCCCTAGCATTGGCATTTTTATTTACTCAAATCTTTGAGTTTATCTCAATATTTTGTTAAGTTGTGGGTGTCATATTTTGTGCTAAGTGTGGTAAATTTGTCATCTTTTGTTAATATTATCAGTGTTTTGCCTAAGCGGCACGGCTTTTAAGGTAAGTTTAACCTTCTCCATTTTCCCATTAGTTCACATATGTGTGGGGAGAGCTGTGGTTTGGCCCTTTGTTTTCATTGAAACCCTTTAATTTTAGAGGGTAAATTAATGTGGGGGATTCCATGTTTTGGAAGCTGAGCTTCGTTTTATCTAACATCAAGTTTTGAAGATGGTTTCGCTCTTTCTTAAAAGCTATAGTTGCCTTAGGGAAAGCCTTTGTTTTTATTTAAAAATCAAGCTTTATGTTTCATCAGTGTGGAGGCTATAAGTTCATTTTCTTTTAGGGAGTCCAGCGCTACTGTGATTGCTCTGGATTTCCCAGTTTGTGTGGGTTCTCTGTTGTAAAAGTTATTTTACATACTCCGGTTTGTAGATCCCTTTCTTGTTTAAGTTGTGGGATCATGTAAGTTTTGCTACAGTATTTTCTATTTTGGCTGTGACGTCATTCTAAATGTCAATAAGTTGGTTGAATGCTTGTGGAGCTAATGTTGCCCTCAGCAAAATTCAAAGTTGGTTTTTCAGTTTGAATATTGGTACAGGACTGCGTTGCAGAAGTCTCTCTTCACGGATAGTGTGCCTCTGTGTTGAAGGATTCTGGTCTTTGCCTCTGACCGGATATGAACCCGGCCTGTCTTGTTGCAGAGTCACCTCAGAAGACTTTTATAAAATGTCCCATCTTGTAGTTGGCTGCTTATCAGTTCTCACAGCAACATTTCTGAATTAATGGTAGACAATAAGAAAGAAACTAGTCCAACATAAATGGATAATAATAATAATAATAATAAACATTAAATTAAATTGCTAACGATCAAATTCAACTTATAAACTGTAAAAAAAATAAAATAATAATAATAGATAAAGCTAAAAAGACTGAAAAAAAATCTTCTGAAAGTAAACATATTTACATTATGAACGGATGCGCACTTCCCCTTCTTTTTGCTATATCTCGAAAACGGTTAATCATACGAAAGAAATGCATATAACCAAACTTGTAGAGAATTTTGCAAAAAACAGCTTTTCGTGACATTAGGAAGCAAGATATTTGCGAAACACCGATTTTCGTGACCTTTGACATCTCAACTCGCCGACGCAATATCATAGACTTTTCAGCCCATCTTTAGAATGTCAAAACAACGGTGTATGCAAAATTTCAACTTGTTCAGTTTCATTCCGAGGTTTATCCTTTATTTCGTCTTATTGGACTGGGCTACTATATCGTATTGAAGTACTGTTTTTGTTGCCCCTATCACTCAGGACAAAAGCACATCCTCAAACGGCCACTTTAGGCTGAAGACGATGGATTATCTATTCATGGCTTTCAGTTTTATTATTGCCAGACAGAACAAGAAGAAATGCATAGCAGTTAAACACAGCTTTTAGCACTTTCAAAATTATATTTTTGGCCGGGTTTTAAGGCTATCAGCAGTGTGAATGGGGGCATTATTATCATAGAATATGGCATTCCCGTCACGTTTGCACCATTGGGTGGGCCTGGTTACCCAAGATTTATCTATACACTCGTGCTGTAACCGAACCGTGTAATGTGACAAGGGGGGCTGACGAAAACTATAATATAACGCCCCAGACCAGAATAGAGCCACCACCATGGTTTACAATCGGGCGGAGACAGTCCACATCGTATGCTTGAGATGGTGCCAGACAAACACGCATCCAGTGGTGGGGAAGAGAGTAAAGGGTGACTAGCCCAACCACACATGTTGCCAGTCTTCCAACGTCCAGTTTTTGTGGGCATTGCATCATGCACGTCGCCTTTGAGCAATCTTGTCTGTTATTAGGAGTTTGGAAATAGCAACACGCCTATGGATACCCATTTTATGCAGTTTTTGTCTTACTGTTTTAAATGGCACTGGAGTGTTTAGGTGCAGTAAGTTCTGTAGTCACTTTCTCGGCTGTTTTCTTCTGCGACGTCACAGTCCGCTTCAGGTCCTGCAGTCCCTATCCTGCAGCTTTGTCTGTCGTCGACTTCGCCGACCATGTTTTACCGTGCACTGTGTATGTGGTCATGACTTTCGAGACCGTGCCTTGTGTTACACCGCATAACGTCGCTATTTTGCTCACAGATGCTTCATCTAGACGGGCACCCACAGTTAGACCTCTTTGAAACTCCAAGTCTGACATACTGGTCAGTCACCACACCTGTACAACATGCACAACCACACTGCCTCACTCTACTACCAGTCCATCATCCTACCTGCAACAAACAAGAGACGGTTGATTTAAGCCGCAGTGCTCAGTGTGTTACCAAGCACAGTTACTTGTCCCACTTTTGACAAGTGTTACCATTATTTTGCCCAGTACCCGTAAGTGTATCCAGCAAACTGTTTTTCTGCCTTTTCATTTCTCATCGATTATTATTTAAACTTTTTTTTTTTTTTTTTAATTGCGGTACTTTAATAGTGGATACGATTGGCGATGGATAAATTATAAAAATTACTTCGTCCTTGTGTCCAAATGCTTCCTGGACGCCATGCTGTCGCAGATATAGAGGGTGTTATTGAAGTAATGATGCAAACTTCGGGAGGTGATTAAAACAAGGAAAAAAGTTCCTTTGAAGAAATTTCGAGGCATGCGTATTTTCAGAGCTACAGGGGCTCAGTTACGGCGTGATCGTCACAAGTGACGTCATATCTCGACACATCGTGACGTAAGCTGTCTCGGCTTGGCAAATAAAAATCGAAGTTGTACGTGATTCAAGCAGTGTTGATTGATGGAGTGCCGCATAGATAGGGGTTGCAACGTAAGAATTTTTATTGTCAGGAATTTAATGGTTTAATAGAGCAAGCATAGAAGTCCCCTCTAATCTGCATTCACTAATCATAAAATAAACTTTAACTTGAATAAGTGTGTTGAGAACAACTTTGGTTGTGATTTGCTACGCCGACGCCGCTTACGTCATTATATGTTGAATTATGACATCATTTGTGTTGATCTCGCCTAACTTTAAGCGCCTGTAGCTCTAAAATTACGCATGCATTGAAATTTCTTCAAAGGAACTTTTATCTTCTTTGATGTAAATAACACCATCCCGAAGTTTGCCCAATTATTTCAGAGGACACGTTTTATATTTCGGATACAGCCATGAAATTAGGATGGCACACCTGTGCAGACATAGCACTCCAAACTGCCTACAGCCGTGATACATGTTATTGTTAATTCATTTAAAAAATAAATTATGAAAATTAAAAGTAAATTACGAAAACACTGACTAGTAAATTTTCTCTTAAGAAGGAATACATTTCTTTTCTTTAACGTCAATTATTTTCATGAACTTAGAGGAAGTTATATTAGGATTGTAAATTTGGAAAGAAAGCCAAAAGCTTTTAACGTCACGTGATAATGCACCAGAGGGAGAGAGAGCAACAGCAACGTTGTACTCCATAAGTGCCATATTGAATACAAATGTTTAAATGCTCTAGGCCCTATAGCAAACTCCCGTAAAGAAGAAAATCTATTTATCAAACAAAAAAGACGCAAGGCGTTGTTAAATACGAGTGGTATTTTTGTTTCTTTCTACATTTTCATGTACTACCGCAAGTAACTTCGAGATATCTTTGATCGAAATTAGTCAATATCTAACCAAACGTGCTCTTGCTCACTTGCACTTGCTCAAGTTTTCTAGTTTCAACATTGCGTTTTCCTCATTTACTTAGTACAAGGATTCTAGAACTTTTTCTAGGACTCGCTTTCTACATATTCTTGGCAATAAATTGTAAGAATTTCACTATGAGAATCCAGTTCAAACATAGAAATTTCTGACAGGTACTCTTTCTGTCTGAAAAATTCACGATAGTTGAACCTTGATAAAAATTTAATTTCTTTTAGTTGTAATGACCCCTGCGAGGACAGACATTAATTAGAAGGTTGGTTACCAACGCTTGTTTCTTAACACTACCAGGTGTGTAAATATGAAACCGGAATTTATGTACAGAAAAGACACCGTGATTGGATGACCATGCTAAGAACTATTTTATTCGAAGTATTAGCCATCGCTAGCGATACATTTCTGCCATGGTTCCGGCATTGTGTGGATGCCAGACCGAAAAAACTATGCCTCTTGTGTTGCAAACCAGCCATCAAGCCATTTTCGTACATTTTCGTAAGATGTGAAGCGCTGGTCAGCAAGTGCTTGTCCCATGGATGCAAATAAGTGAAAATCGGAAGGCGCCAAGTCTGGTGAGTAAGCCGCATGCGGAAGGATTTCCCAGCCAAACGTCGCAATCGTTTCCTTGACCGGTTTTGCTGTGTGGGAGGGTGCATTATTATCGTGAAGTACAATCACTTTATGTTGTCTTTGGTCATATTCTGGTCGTTTTTCACGCAAAGCTTGATCCAAATCGATCATTTGTTGTCGGTAACGTTGGGTATTAACGGTTTCGCCAGGTTTCAGCAGTTCATAATAGATTACTCCCTTCTGATCCCACCAAACACAAAGCATTTTCTTCCGTCCATAGCGATTTGGTCTTGCATTCGATGTCGCCTTCTCCTGGAGTTACCCATGACCTTTTACGCTTAGGATTCACGAAATAGATCCACTTTTCGTCACCAGTCACAATTCGATGGAGAAATGATTTCCTTTTGTACCTGGCGAGCAGAATTTCGCAAGTGGTTTTTCGGTTTTCCTGCTGTCGTTCAGTCAATGCATGTGGAACCCATTTTTCCACCTTCTGAATCTTGCCCATGGCTTTTAAACGTATGGAAACTGCTTCTCGTGTCACATTTAATTGATCCGCGAGTTGTTGTTACATTTGAGCGTCATCCTCATCCAACAAAGCTTGCAATTCGCTGTCTGCAAACTTTTTCGGCGGTCTTCCACGTTCTTCGTTTCTCACGTCAAAATTGCCACTTTTAAATTTTTTAAACCACGCATAGCACTGTGACTTACCAAGAGCATGATCACCGTCAGCTTCGACAAGCATGCGATGCGATTCTGCAGCAGTTTTCTTCAAACGGTAACAAAAAATCAATGCTGTCCGCACATCGTAGTTTGTAAGTACAAATTGCGCCATTTTCAACGCTATTAAACACTACACTATGACATGAAACTTTTCTGGTTGTGAGTTGCAAATCGTTATCAGCAGTCAAAACAAGCAAGTAGCGCCAAGGACGCAGTTTTTACGGTAACCACAGTGACATCTAACGCCGTCTATGCACAAATTCCGGTTTCATATTTACAACCTGGTATTACCATCTATAGACCGAGAATTGAAAATATTTTTACTACACACTTTATTCAAAACATGAAACTGAAACTGGATGATAACTAATAAAATGCCGTTTGAAAGAATATAACATTTCTTGATATATATTACATTTCATTTGCAATCGTGTTCTTAATTGCCTAAGTAATATGCGAAATAAATGGAACTGACTAGGAATTGCTATTATTTTTTCGGACACTTGACTATATTGGCGGTAAATTAATGCCGTTAATATGTGACCTTCGCAATTATATTTCGAAAGCGATTTAGTGACCTGAAGCAGTAAAATGCGAAAGATGAAATGTTACTATTTAGGATATAATTATACAGTTTTAGAATTTTGTACAATCATTTGCAGAAGTTGTTCTCATAATTTTTTTGTATTTCTGATTGTAATAATACCAACTTTCATATGAAATAAAATATTACCATTTTCTTTAAAAATATATCAAGCAGATAGTAACTCTTACTTTTTTTCTACTTTTTAGATTCCTCAAGATAAGTGAAAGTTACCTACAACGGCAAGCATGGAGAGGAACTTCTTTCCACATCCGACAGATGGTCCTCGCATGGGAAGACCACTACGTCCTCCACACCCGAGGGGAATGCACCCGTTTCGTCCACGTGGGAGATTTCCAAACATTCCACCACGAAGACCAATGCCCCCAGGTTTACCTCCACCGCATAATCAATTTCCTCCATCGTCTGGTCCACCTCATATGCATCCACCTCCCCGTCCTGGTATGCCACCCCCTGTTTCACAAAATAACCAGCATTTCTCTCCTCAGAATGTCTCTCCAACAACTTTCTCGAATGTTCGACAACCAGTTCCTCCTCCAAACTACGCACGGCCACCTGGCCCTTCTGTTCCGAATATGACGAGACCACCACGTCCAGGGGGGCCACCTATGTTCCGACCGCCGCTTCCTGATTCAGCTAATATTTCACATCCACCCCCTCCTGTTCCTGCAACTTGTGTACGGCCTCCCCCTCAAAATATGGGGAATTGTCCTCAGCAACCACCACCTCCAGTACCATCGAATTGTTCACGACCACCACCTCCAGCTGGACCTCCTTGTTCTAGACCGCCTCCTCCCAATATATTATCGAATTGCTCTCGACCACCACCGCCAAATATTCCGTCAGATTGTTCACGCCCACCCCCTCCGAATTGCCTACGACTTCCTAATATTCCGCAGAACTATTCACGGCCACCTTTTCCCAGTCCACCAAATTGCTCACAACAAACACCTGTTTCTAGCACTGCAAATTGCCCACAGATGCCTCCATCTCCTCATCCTTCTAATAGTATACAACAGCCTTTAGGACCGGCCACTGGAAGAACATCTGATCCTAGGTTACCCAACTTCTCAGCAATTCCACCAAACTCTTTACAAAGCCCTGACATGAGACCTCCAAATGTTATGACTCAGATTCGACCTAGTGTACCTCCACCGCATACCTTGGGTGGCATACATCCTTCACAACTAAACTCAGGTGGTTCATCTTCGATTGTTCCATCTCACCCTCCTCCTATACCGTCTCACAGTGTGCAAGAAATGCATTATTCAAGTCCGACTGGTCCTGCTGCTCCTCCATTGAATCCTTCTCAGACTTTGCCTGCAACACAGTGTTCTTCTAATGTTGGAAGTCAACACATGCCATATGGAGAAACAAACTTTGCATCAGGCTTTGGGACTTCAAATATCATGCCAGTATCAGCACAATCTGATATAAATAATCCTCAGCATCTTGAAAGATCTTCCAGTGAAATTTCTGCGGGGTACACACCTTCGTATGCGAGTAGTCAATTGACTTCACAGAATGATAGTTCTCTGCCAGTCCCGTCGACTTGCTATGATACTTATGGTAATGTATCATCTGCTACTAGCTATACACAATCTCTGCCACTGCATCAGCAAGAGGAGAGAACTACAGAGAGAACCTTGACTTCAACATATGATAAAGAGGCTGAAAGTGACCCTATAACAGAATTTTTAAACAAATTGAAACAACCGAGAGTGAGATCCAAAGCGGATTCAGATTCAAGATATGATAAGCTTTATGATTTAAGGGACCAAAGCTCTAGGAGATATGGAGATGAGCCTGATAGGTACATATCGCGGCACAGGGGGTCTTCTAAAAAATCTAAGTTTGAGGATGATCAGGACAGTATTCCGACCGAGGAAGAAAGTTACAGGTATAGAAGGGAGTCAAGCAGGTCGTTCAGATCCAGTAGCAGGAGCCCACCGAGAAAGAGAAGGCGCTCTGAATCGCCTGTAGGAAGATATAAAGAAGCCAAGAAAAAATACAGACCAGTTAATTATGATGAACATTATAGGGAATATTCAAAAAGTCCTGAACCTATGAGAGAGAGGAGGTGGAGTAGAAGCTTCAGCAGAGAAAGAACTCTCCGAGGCCATTCTATTTCTCCTCCTAACACGGGAAAGGGTAGCTCAAGGAAAAGGTCATATAGTCCAGAGGATACAGACCCTAGAGATGATAAAATGAAGCCAAGAAGTCCCATGAAGAGTCCAAGAATGATGTCCAGTAGAAGATTAAGTTCTCCAAGACCTCAGAATTTAAGGGAAAGAAACCAGTCTTTAAGCCCTGTAAGAAGTCCAGTTAGAGCTCCTTGTAGAGAACATTTAAGGAATCCCGATCAAGGAAATGTTCACCGAGACTCAGCAATGCAGTCGAGTAGTATTACAGAAGTTCATCATAGAGAAAATCTCCCATCAGAGGACTCCAGAAACTTCGGAAGAGTTTCACCCAGTCCGAGAAGGACTTCACAAAGAGAGAAGTCTAGGAGTCCTGAACCACATATAGAAAATATGCAAGAGCGGGGAGGTAGTAATTTTGATAGAGATTTTAGTCATAGAAGATCAGCAGGCCAGCAAAACGTAAGAAATGTTAGTCCAAAAAGAAATCTCAGCCCGAAAAGGTACAAGGTCATGAGAAATTCAAGAAGTCCGCATAAGTTCAGTAATAGTTCAGAACCTATAAGGACTCGACCTCCAAGTTCAACCGTGTCTCCAAGTAGAGAGAGAACCGGTTCTGGTGACTTCCAAAATTTGAGAAGTGTTCCTCATAGTCCTCCTGAGAGTTGTAGACCTAGAAATTCAGGTAGTATGAGTGAATTTTGTGAAGCGAGAAATGTTGCAAAGAAACCACCAAGCCCCGAAAGAATGCCAAGCGAAAGGAGTAAATACACACTTGTGAGAAAATCTCCGCATTCACACAGAACGAAAGGTGTTTCAAGTAATACCAAAGACAAACACAAAACTACTTCGGACTCTAGAAGTAGAAATCAAAGTATGACCCGGAAGAGAAGCCCTCTAGTAGTATCCAGAGGCAGCCCATCGAGTTCAAGACACAGAAGTAGAAGTATCTCCAGAAAGAAAAGCCCTTTAATCGTTAGGGAAGGTCGTACTAACTCAAGGAACAGAAGTCGTAGTGCATCTAGAAAAAGTCCTACCTCCACAAGATATAGTTCTCCAACACCGCGAACCAGAAGTCACAGTATATCGAGGAAGAAGAGTCCAGCCTCCAGAACTAGAACTCAAGATAGGAAGAGAGGAAGAAGTCCGACAATGTGCAAATCTAATTATGTATCTACCAGTGTGCCGAAAGATAAGACAATAGATCAGTTGAGGTGAGTTAATTTTATTTTAAAACAAAGTACGTATATATATTCTTAAATATTACCAATTTTCATACAACTTTTCTTTTAATTTCTATTACTAATCTGCAGCATTTGAAAATAAAAGGCTAAATACTCAATCTGTTTTTGTCATATATGTATTTATTGTTACGTATCTATTGTAACATACTATGTACCTATGGTAAATAGTGTTATAGTGAACTTAGTGTGATAGGTATATATACCAAAGCAACAGAGAATGCATTTAGGTATAAATTTGTGGTAAGAGTAGTGCCTGTAAGATTTGTATTTGAGTCACAAAATTGAAAAACAGTGAAGTTTGCACTACTTCTTCTCTTCATAAGTAAACTTTATGATATTTTAAGTAACACAGATCCGTATCAGAAATAAATAAAACCGAAAACAACAACAACAGCAACAATTTCAGTATGGACAAGCTCTTAAGAAGATAAATATTTTCCTTAATTTTATTTTTAGGTAAAGGGGAGGAGAGGATGAATTCTATAGTGGAGTTGCGAGAAATAGCTTGGTGTTCAATGTATTAACGGAAAAAAGTATGGTGGTTTCATATTGATTTATAATTCGTTTTGATTCGTTTCGGGTAGATGTACTTCCTTATTTTACGATGTTCGCTGAAATTAGGTGACATTATTTAGACAATATTATCACTGTATCAACGCAAATTTGTTGCATGTGTGGATAGAAACGGATGGTACAGGGTGTTTATTAATTGATCACATTCACATTCTGAATATTACAAAATTTTGATTTCATGAAATCTTAAGTTACATGACTTGTCTTGTATGTCCTTGAAAATGTAGGCGAATTTTGATATGGATTGGATATTAAATTCATGCATTAGGTAAATTTCAATTTAGAGGAAGGTTCATAATATCAGACTTTTTGAATTTAGTTGAAATATTTAAGCATGTTGTTTTTCAATATTAAATGTGAAGTGCAACGTTGTTCGTATAAAACTACTACTGATGTGACTTGTACCTTCTAGCAAATCTCTTCCAGTATATGGGTTGTCAGTTAATGCAGATATTGGCAATGCTGCATTATATTTTTATTGCTTAACATCAAGGATTTGTTTTATATTAGCGACAGATTAATCTTTGCAAAATAGGCGTACACTGTGATTTACAAATACAAGTTCTCTAAGAGTGATAATTGGATTAAGTAATTTCTTCAGCATTTGAAGACCAATATGTTGAAATTATCTAGAGACTTTGTAAAAATTAGTTTAAAGTTCTGAGTATGCTATCTAATTCTGTTTATGCATGAAGGAATAAATATTATATCCTTCAATATGGAAAATTGCTATTAGGCTAGAGATACGTTCGTGTATTCAGCTTATTCAGACTGAAGATGTACTGAGATCGATGTAAACGTTTCTTTATTTTCAGTACTATTGAGAGTTACGCATTGACAGGAGATATTATTTTTAACTTCATTTTCCCATTTGTCGAGTTACCTTATTCATCTACAGTTGCGGCCAGCAGAATACTTAGTAATTTGTTACTTGCGCTTAACAAACGAACGAAAGAGAACTGTTTCCTTATTGTGCATACGTAGAGTTTTAGTTCTTAATATAGGTAAAGAGCTTTACTCAGAAATAATAACTGTCAGTTATTATAAATTAATGTAATTAAAGAGGAAGAGAAACTTGTTTGTTGCATATTTTAGGTATTGCTTCTAACATGGAAAAATCGTGCGTTCATTTTCTTATGTACCATTTGAGACAATTTTAATAATGGAATTCTAGATTTTCATGTTTAGACACACGTTTCAAAAATATTCTTGTATCTTCTATTACTCATATCAAAAAACCTAATTTGGGAATGAGAGGTCTTTATTAGTCATAATAGAAATAAACTTGGGATGGTAATGCTAGTTTAATTCCTATTGAAGTATTTTCCTGTTAATCATACCTTTTGAACATTTAACTGATGACATACTGTGTCGTCGTATTTCAACTAATTTATTATTACAGTCTACGTGGTTTCTAACATATATTAAGATTTGAACAGTGGAAGTGTAATGGAACTTGTAGTAAAGGGAATTTCAGTAAAGTCTAGCTCAGAGCAAATTCCAGATATTGATTGCCAGTTTTGAAATGTGCAAGTGCCTACCAAATCCATTTTTCCATGTTCACATTGTTTGGAGATGTATTGTATTTCCTCTGTAAAAGTGTAAAAAGAAATGCTGAAATAGATGAAAGTGGATGTGTGTAACAGTCAATCATTCTGACAGTGAACTTTAATCAGAGTTCATTTTCCCTCTCCTGTCCTCTAAGGGATAGGCTATATTAATCCTTATATACGACATCTTAAATCCTTTTGTTCTTGTTTGGATATGGGGTTACTTCAGAGTTTTTTGAGAGAAATGTTTCTCAACCTTACTCGAAAACAAATCAGTAAAGTAATTTCTAGTTTGAAATTATATTGTATAGGAAACGAGGAACGCATATTTGTCTTATCTTGTGGTTTGAAATTATTTAATACAGTTGTTGTTGTGCCAGTTTACAACATATTCATCATCCAGTTAGAGTAAAGAATTGACCTAGAATATTATGTGGTTAAGTTGTAGTTTATTTAAATAATATTCAGCTACTGAGACAAGTTGTGCGTTTGTTTCTGTAGTCAAATCAGAAACAACGTAAAAAAGTTTTGCTAAACATATAAAATATAGTGGTGTTTTTCTAATTGTAACGAAGTATTGTATGCTTAGGTTATTTTAATTTAGCTAGTTTTGATTGGGTGTAAATTTCCGGAGAATTTTCTGATAAAATCAGCGATATTCATATTCTGTTGATACATTTCGTAAATAGTACTCTACTAAGGTCAAAATTTAGAGGAACTGTATGTAATTTCTTTTAAATTAATGTTGACAATACTTAAATGTCTTGTACTAGAGACGTTAAGAAATGTATAAATCAGTTTTTTTTTACTGATGCTTGTTTTGATAAAATAGAGATAAATGGTAGTTGGATTGTTTTAACTTGAGTTTCTATTATGCCCAGTAAGCATTGAATTAGGTTCACACACACGCGTATTCACATCACTCACTCAAGAAAACTGTTGTATTGATGTGTAGCATTTGATTTAGGAAGTTGTTTAATATCCCTTGGACTAAGCGAATTTACTGGTATACTTCCATTTTGAAAAAAAAAAAAAAAAAATAGAAATTGTGTGTTGGGGTGTTAAATGGTGAGAACGAAGATTTTACTGTTAAACAAAATTGTAGAGTAAGTGAGGCATAGAAAAAAAAAAGGGTAGGTAAACTCGCACGACCCTTCTCGCGAATATCTACGGCGCAGGAACTAATGACTTGAGGCATTTATACTCCAACCCACATTTCTTCGTTGATGAAATTTTACAGTCATTACAGCGTAGCTTTCTAGCAGCCTACAAATTCTCAGTGGCAGCTGGAAACAAGTAAGAGGACTTGTTTTTCTATGTTATTTGAGAATTGTACACTAGCGTCAAGTCTTCGTTTCTTCAAGACTTTCTCTTATTTTATCAGTTGAGTTGATGGTTATTTATTCTCTAATGTATTTATTCATATTTAACACCTCATTCTTGGTATATTTGCATCCCTTTACTGTTCTCTTCCAAACCTCTGTTATATTGTTTTCGGTTGAAAATCTTGTATCCCATTAACAAGACTCATATTATATGATCACCGAAGCTGAAAACCATCAATTACATGAATATTTATGTTATGGAGGAAATGTAGTCAGAAATCTATAAATTGATAATCATTGTACTTCGCAAGGTTGTAAAGAATGTTGAGTAATCAGATATATATTTTGCGCTCAAGCCAATACAGTTAACTTAAAACCATGTTTGTTTTTTATTGGAAAGTTTGTTCTTTTTAAGATATCAAATGGAGATTGGTACCTTTTTTCTGTGTCTCCAACTATACATTTTTGTCTCACTTCGTTTGTATTTCTAGATTCTGTTCCACTATATGTAAGCTAACGTGCTTGTTGATTATGAAAATTTCATCGAAGTCTCTATAAACGAATAGACGGGGAAACTTTAATGTTCAGCTTGTTGATTCCACCAGTTGTTCATGTTAACAATCTCTCTTTGAACGAAATCTAGTTTTAATGAAATATTGAAAAGACGCATGCACTTTGTATAATTTCTTCTTGTGTTTAGATTCTAACTTGTTATTGAAAAAAACTGACTCAATTTGGCGTAATGTTGGTACTTATTAATAGGAATAAAGACTAATCGTTCTATAAGTCATACGGAGTAATAGACTACGACTTGTAGAATGAATATATATATATATATATTGTATGTTCCAAAATTTCATATCTTACGGCAGAATTAGCATTGATTTTTGTGACTTGTTGCTCTTTTGTGTTAGGTTTCTGCGAATGTGAGTCATATCAATAGAAATATATGTACGTGATTATCTCCATGATGTTAGTGTAGAGAAAAAAAAATAAACACTAGTAATAAGTACGTTAACGTTTCGATCTTGTTTTCTTTCTCATGTAAAGGAGATAAGACAGCACTATAAAAGAAGAAAATTATTTACAGCAGGAACCATGATTTTATTTTTTATGTTTTATTTACATTCTTTATTTTGAAAGTGAACTTAAAAAGATCGAAAACTTAATATACAGAATGTATCGTGTTCAGTTTTCTTACTCATACAATTACGCTTTGAATTGTTGTCTCGTAAGTAAGTCTTTGTTTCGTAAAACCTCTGCCCAGTATGCTTACCTACACAATATATTTTAATGCCTTTGTTTATCCAGATAAGAATATTTTTTTTTTTTTTTTTTCATCGTTACTAGTAAGTTTTATTTCCATCTCCCTTAATAATAGCATATACTTTTCCACTGATCAATGAGAAAAGTTAAAAATAGACCATGAAAAGTTTTATACGAAAATTAATGAATCGACTTACATATACAATTTTTCTTGGCGTCAATTTTAGTTCATGCATCAGATGTATTTAATAATTGAAGGGTCCAGTCAAAGGTGATAACGCACATTCCTTTGGAAATTTATAGCTTTACATTTTGCTAATGATCTACCATTAATTCCTAACTATTGTAGAGCGAACATTCTTCCACGTTGGACGAACATTCTGCTATACAATTTGTTTGAAGACCATAGTTCTTTCGTGCATTTTTATGCAATATGCTTTATTTCTCCATGTAAAATGCTTATAGCTTATTCCCTTCTTTGACTAACCGCCTTAATGGGGAGTCTTATTACTTCACTGTCACTATGCAGCGAAAATCACTTTACTGTTCGGAAAGACTACATGAATTTGTTACGTTAAAAATGCGGACATGACGTCATTTAAATGTGTCCTGTTTAACTATGAGGATTTCTGCGTAGACATCAACAGAGAAATAGTTTCAATGTATAAGTTATTCTATATTATTTCTCTCATTTCTTTGTAATTCAGGCTGATCTGGCCCTCACGTGTATGATACGTTACAAGTCGTTGTACCTGGGTTCGCGAGTATAAGTCATATAAGCATCTATCTCGGAATATTTTTAGTATTACAAAATGAAATGAAGTGTATAAAAATATATATATATAAATATATATATATATATATATATAAACTAGTACAAAGGAAGCCGGGAAGGCAATTTAAGACAAATGAAGGAGAAAAAAAGGATAATACAGCTTACTTTTGCATTAGATCACACATATTCACATAAAAAGTCACTATATTTCGTGTATTCACACCTTTTCAAGTAGAGAGGAAGAGAGCGAAGTTCACGTGTTCACGAAGTACAAGTTTGAAGAGACAGTGGCGACACGTAGCGGACAAAGCATCAAAACGAGAACAACTGACTGCTGTAGCGTGTAGGTATCCGGAACTTGAAATAATAATTGTATAGCGTGTAAGTACACGGTGGGATCGTGGATGGAAATGTGTTGAAAATGCAGAGGAAAAGGGGAGCTTAGAGTTATTGAAGATTAAGGTCAGGTTTTATTTTCGCGCTCAAACCGTGAATAAAGGCATTCTCCCACAGACGGCGTGTTGAGGTGCTGGTCGTAGAGGGGAAAATGTGGTTTATGGCAACCAAGAAAGATAGATGAAAATTGGTATTGCGGGACTCGGTGTGAAAGGAAACTAAGGCATCCGGTTTGTTGATAGCACAGAAGTGACGATGGTTATTAATTCGAATGTTAATAGCACAACTTGTTTTCCCACATAAAAGTCATCACAGAACTTGCAGGTTAGGATGTTTATAACATTAGGGTGTGGCATGTACCCTTGGGATTGAGGGTATACCGACCATTAGCAGTATTGATAGTGATTGTGGGAGAATTGATGAAAATGAAGCAGACCTTACATCTTTGTCTCTGGCATGTTTGGGCGCCGGTTCGGTGTGGTGTCAAGGAGGAATTCGTACGGACCAAGAGTCACAGCCATGGGTACGAGAATGCACCTTCTTATGCTAATCTGTTTATGGGCAAACTCGAGCATTATTTCCTGCAAACTCAACCTTTGACCCCTCTACTCTGGGTAAGATTCTTGGACTATATAATGATACTATGGTCTCATCAAGGAAGCTAAAGAAACAAGGTAGGTGCCACTGTGATATGCGCAGTAGCAAGTGACGTCATTAGCCGACAAGACTCGAGGCGCACGAGAATTAAAGTACGGAGCGCTGGCTTGCCAATGCGTGTTGTTTGATATATCAGAGTGTGGTTTTGTTTTATCCTTTCGTGTGTGTTTGTGTTAGATTTAGTGTATTTTGTATTTCTTAAATTACATTTACAACATGCCATCAGCGTGTGCTCTTAGTTTCCGCCAGGATTTTCAGTAAAGTCAAAATTGGGAGGGTGTAAGTGAAGTTTTGTATCTATTTTTTTCTGTCGATTTTCCCACAAAAATTTAAGTTGGAGGGTGTTGTTGAGACTGGAGGTACACACACCCACAGGGGTGGGTCTGGCGGGATCACTGCTCTTGCTGCTTGTAAAAACCGAGGTAAGGTAATGATAAAATTATAATACCATAGGTTTCTGAAAGAAAAAAAACTCTTCGTAACAGTTGGGTGTATTTGTCTAGGAGGACGACACTTTCAATCCGGACAATTCATATATTTTCTGTGAACATTTTGATGAATTACATTCGCGATTTGAAAGCTGAATTGCTCGGTTAACCCCAGTGGCGGATCAAACGGAGCAAGCGCTCCGGGCGACAAACAGCTAAATATTAAAAATAAAAACTTCCTAAAATGAGGAAGTAAAATTGCCGTTTAAATTGTAATTGACCT
>JAGDQP010020639.1:0-28421 GCA_022664845.1 Lepisma saccharinum | reverse complement strand
AATAAAATTAGTGACCAAGGGTTCATGGAGGTTTGGTAAGTCAGGTACGGTGTTTTTTCTTTTATTGCTCACTCGATTTAATCGTGTTTCTTCAAGCTTTCGAAAATAGGACTTTCTACGTTGAGACGCTGGTTTTAAATGCTTTCCTTTCTTTTCCTTCGTCATCGTTATATGCAATAATTGGTAGTAGTTCTTAGTTGAAGCTTCTTTGTTATTTTTATTCAAGTTGAGTTGTTGCATTCTCAAACCAAGGCACTGAACAATGACACTCAATTTTTAGAATACTAAAATAAATAATAATTAATTTAATTGTTACTTACATTTAATAATTACTAACTTAACTCAAATTTAATAATAACTTGTTAAATAATTCATTGAAATAACAAGGTGCTTATGCTTGGTTATTTTATCATTTTATATGGAATTGATGTAGCAAAATAATGTCATTATAAAGGTAGAGATTATGCTTCATAATTTCCATTAACTGGCTGGATGACATATACCGCCTTTCGATAACTTATATATAGGGCAAACGAAGAAGACATAATAACAGAATGAAAGGAACACAAGGGACGCTGAATATGATAATCTGAAATCAACATGAGGCATTCCAAGGGTTTAGCCGAAACGGTCACAGTATTAAACTTAAAGACACTCAAATAATTCATAATTTTAAATAAGAAACAGTAACATGAGTGGGACATAATATTTTAGTAGTTCTCCAAGTTTGCTTTGCAGAACCCTAGAGCTCCTTTATACTTTCCATGAGAAAATCCTAGTGCCACAGCAAAGTTTATCAGCAATATTACAAGAAATATCTACTTATCCCATTTGCTGATGTAATATCCACACATTCTGTACAAGTTTCCTTTAATGAGTGGACAAATCGTTCGTTCTCAAGGGTCCTTGAGATAGGGTCTTTAGTTATCGAATAGGTTATTTTTAACCTTTATAAAAGGCAAAGAAACTTCCTTCTAGCCACGGAAGAGGGCACAAAATAATGTTTATATATATATATATATATATATATATATATATATATATACGAGAGAACTGTGTTCGGAGAGAAGTCAAGGCGGGTACTTGCGATGCCTTGCTTCAACAGATAAGATCGCACGTAGACATCTTATTCCCTTGTCTTAGCACCAGCATACATGAAGAGAAGCCGGAAAAGAAGTGCCAGAACGGAGAAAGGTTAGCAAAAGCAGAAGGCTAAAACTCTAAGAAAAGACAAAAAGGGGAAGGGGGAGGCTTCGACAAGATCATCATGCAGGAAAGATTAAATCCTTAAAATATATACCTGCACAAGCACGGTCAGAACACACGTGCAACGTAGACATTCATATACTCCAAAAGGAGGGGAAAAATCTTTATACAATTTTCGGCATCATCCCAATTCTGCATCTTCAGAGCCCAGGGCTTATCAAAGTTATACAGAAAGAGAATAGAAGAAAACTTAAAGATAAATATGCGCAAAAAGAGCAATCGCAGAAACGATGAGAAGATTTAGAAACATAAAACGCTATCTTAGAGAACTATCGTAACAGACTTACAGTTCAGAGTACATCCATTAGGTCATCAAGCAGTCCTGCTAAACTTCAAGCATTTTCCTTATTCTACCTTAGTCTTCAGACCATTCTCATCGCTTTAACAAAACTCACTTGCCATAAAAGCGCGAAAGAAAACACAATCACGAGCTATATTCACCAGGCGGAACTCGATTCCCGTCCCTGAACAGTAATCGGTACTTTTTACATCGGCACTGTAGAATAAGTCCCGAAACAGAGTTCCAGTGCACCCGCCCAAAACCAAAACTGCAACATCATTCCAGTGTTCAGCAACAAACGTCGTTCAGCCTAAGTCTGATCCACAAGTTCGTCAACTGGTAACGAGAGTACTTGATGGTAGGACCCCTCGAATCATCTAATAAAATAGTACAAGGCCTTATTGGCCAACCGCAATTACACACCGGTCGCGTGAATTTAGACTAGACATTAGCTCTTAATTAAGTTACTTATCAGAACAAAACTTCAAACTCGTTTGAGTACTGTTATCATATGCACTTGAAACATTATATTTCGCGGACTGACGCAACAGAAGGCTGAGGATCTTCAAAACGCAGCAGTACCACTAAGTCTAATTATAATGGTAAACTAACTACTGCTTCAATAAAACCTTTATACAAGAAATACCTGGTAAGATAATATTTATTTTCATTAGGTAAAAGCAGAATTTCATTCAGAAGAAAATCATGTACAAAATTTAGCTAAATAGAAATGCTTTCTGCAACTTTTCGTAACACATATGCTAGTGAATTTCACAAATAACCGTACTTTGCACATGACAACTTAAACGTACGGTACTTTCTTTGCACATGACAAATTAAACGTAATTTACAACCACGCTCAACGCCGAAGACGGAGAAAAAAAAATCTCTTACACACAATTACAGAATTTCGTATTTTTAATTTTCAATTTCAAGATTAAATTTCAGATTATATTTAGATCAAATGCGAAAAATTCAACTTGAGTATGTAATCATTTCGATTTTAAAAATCAATTTACACCAACAGCATCACTGAACAAAACTTAACGTTTCAGTATTTTAAAATATATTTATCCAAAAGCGAACTGAATGTAACCCAACCTTAGTTTTAATGGTATACATACAAAATTGCATTACTACAAATTAGATTAGGTTAAGTTGAATAACACTCTGTCGCATAGATTTGCCGAAGGTAAAACGAGAGAACGAAAAGAGTTTCGAATTAGGGTACCGGTAATCATCGGATTGCGTTCAGCGAAATTACTAAATATCTAGAACGGTCAAAGACGCAAATTTCTATTGTACACTTCGTGCCAAAATAATTTAAAACAGGTAATCTAAATTTTAATGTAAGAAATGAATGTGCACTTTGAAACTCAATGCAGAGCAAGCGAGTGCAAGGTGAGAAATTTCTAGGTTAAATATCATGGTTTAATTAATGCAGAAATTCAACCAAAATACACTGTGATACGGATCTGTATATGGAGAGCAAATCTGGGACTCAACTATTACGTACCTGCCATATCAAGAATGACTGATCCCTAGCCAAAGAATTTACCCCGATATATTCACTGTTGCTTACTCACACACACACACACACTTCCAAATGAAAACCACATATTCAGCATACCGAGGAGAACACTAAACTCACAAACGAAGAGGGGTTAGTCCCATAATGAAATTATATGAAAAGGAAAACCCACTAAACACTATCACTTCACACACGCTCAATCACTGACAAACTAAAATTTTAAAAATCACTGTAGACCATTTCCAGTCTCAACTATTATATAGGGTCTTGCAGATACAAATTTCATCTGCTCCAAAAATTAAATATTCAGGTTATTCTTCTTATTTCTCTACTGCTAATTAATTTTATTTACACCCGAAAGCCTGCTGTGTACTTTTAAATAATTGATCTATGAAGGGCTGCTTTAATAACTTCCAATATTTATATATTTATGCAGCACACATTTCCTTGTGCCCTATTTTCGGAGCAAGATACGTTCAATCTATCTTCATCGACTGCTGGCCAATCATAAGACAGGATGTTACAAGATGAGCAAAAGGGATGTGGCCAGACAGTAACTGAATCAAACGGATTTAACAATGAAAATCAAATTAAAGATATTAACGACTGATCCCAAAGTAGAGTAGAAATAAAAATAAATGATAAGAAATATCAAATATAAAGGAAAATAAAGAAATGAAAGAAAACTAGTTTCACAAAGAAAAAGCCGTGCAAACAACAATGAGACAAGATCCAATATTGGTCAGCACCTATTTACACCTGGGCAAACGAAAATCTTTTGAAACGTAGCGACGCCGATCTAAGAAAAATAGTGGTCTCTATTTCTGAATTAACAGAGACACAAAAGAAGAAGAAAAGAGAAAACAAACTTAAAAGAAGGTGTGAGAGTACCATATGGAATGACTGTCCGAGCGTGCGGGGTCATTACATAGTGGTTATTCTGCTGTTACAAAATAAACATCACAAGCCACTGAAGGAAGATACTCTCTTGAGTGAATCATTTCGTTCTAGCCCTTTGAACTATATGGTTTACCGTGCACAAGCATTTTAGTAATTTCAAAAACTAAGCTTTGGGAACAACCAGTGCTGGCTCACACATCAGAGGTCCTCCAACAGCTATTGAATTTCTTCATCGTGATGTATTTGCTGTGATAGAGATGACTACTTTTGTTAAAACTGTTCTCAATAATACTATGAAAATGAAGTTCGAATCATTTCAAGCACAATGCTTATCGCCGTTTTCAAGGAAAAAGGAGACATATTTTTAGTGAGATATTTTATCCACAGGGTAGGCATTGATCGCAACATGTTCACAATAATTTACAATTGTGTGTTGAACAATTTGGGTTGTGGGATGGACGTATCTTAGGAGGCAAACTTCAGTTCATGTTAGAAGGACATTAGTCCTCCGTAAAATTTAGACAATACGCTATTTTTGCTTAGAAGCGAGGATACACCAAAGATATAGGCTTCCTTACTGCTTCAAAGTGAAGTGATTGTTATGTGGGGTGAAAACGTTAGTGAACCAGCTTTAATACTGAAGAGTGCGTTTTCTTTGATGATTCTGGCTTTGGAGTTAGACTGAATGATGAACTGCAGTTATTTCAACTTGCATATTTAACTGACATATTACCCCAAATTTAATCTAGATGTTCAGAGAGATTATACATGCATCTGGTTTCACCACAACCTCTGACAAAATTTGTGCTTTCAAGAGAAATGTTCAATATTGCACTGCATGTTTGGGAAACAGTAAGCTTCTGGTAGCTTTTGAAGATAAGCATTTCCTAGAAGAGCTTTTGACCGACCCTCAAACATGTTAAGTCCATTGTGTAGTCTCAAAACATCCTTTGTACATATATAAACAAATTGCAAGATTACTGAGGATAATGCATGTGTTTAAATTTGACCTATTGTATTTAAATAAGTTCCTATGTTGTTCTTGATGGATCTGTCATTCTTCAAATTCACAGGTTGAAGACTAATATTTACTCGATTGTCTGCATTTATTTGCAAGTTTCTTAGATTCTTATTACCATTGTTTTAGCACAGTTTTTGTGCTTGTATTGGTATTCCTGAGCTTATATCTGTTCTTCGTAACTTACGCAATCTGTGGTCGACTCCTCAAAGCTTGAAAATGGATTGTAAGAGCATTAAATTTGAATTTTACTTATGCTCTGTAAGCATCTACGGATCAGACCCTGCAAGAATGACCAGAGACTATGATTCGGAAAATGTTTCCATTTCCCTGCATTCTTTGTCTTCGCTTAGGTTATTGTATGTTTCGCTGTAACGTTTAATTGTAAGCCTTAGTTGTAAGAAAAGGAAAGGAAGACCGCGGATAATCCGCTCGTGGATGATCGAGAGTTTACTGTGCTTATATTCAGAAACCATGGCAACAAATAGATCATGGCTATAGATAGTCACTTAGTCTGTTAAGTAGTTATTGTTATCTCGATGTCTGAAGATAATAATTCTCCCAAAGGTTGCATTCCTCTCCTAAATCTTCTCCATAGCACCCTTTCTCACAAGGTACCAGGTGTTATTATACTTTAACATATGCAGATGTTTTTATTTTGCAATCGGTACAAAAGGAAGATTTTAAGCCAAATTTCTTGGTTTCACAGGAAAGATGACGAACATTTTTTTCCTGTTGTATACAGTATTCAAACTTGAAACTCACATACGTTGGACCAATGTGTGAGAAATTTATAGGATAAGGTTTAATATTTCTCAGGTCACGATAATTTGGACAGTATTCCCATCCAAAAACAAACAAACAACAACAAAAAAAAACCTTAAAATTCTACTTGTTTGATCTTTCTTCAATGTTTTTCCATGCGACAAATTACCTTCCCTAAACAACCTCTCATACAATACTTCTCCTTAATGTTTATTGGATAATTAAGGGCTGATTTTCATGAAAGCTTGCGTTGCTTGCGATTTGGTTGAATAGCTAATTGAAACATGTGTTACATTTACCTTACAATAAAACATACAATAAAAGATGTGTTTCAATTGGCGACTCACCCAAATCGCAAGCAAAGCAAGCTATCATGAAAATCAGTCCAAATACGATCTGCAAGCTTTAAAATATAATTTTCCATTCTCTTTAATGATTCCATAAACATACAAGGGTTAAAATCCAGTTGAAATTATTTCGTGGTGTATAGCCTACGATTCGAATTTAAAACTACCTCGTTTTACTTTTACTTTATAGGCTAATACAACACTCCATAATGACGGTTTAATTATATACTACCAAAGTTCTTGAACATAGATCTGAAGCAACATAACTGGAATATAGCTGAAATTATTTAGGTAAAGGAAAAATAACGTTGGATAAATAAACAACAACACAAACAAAACTAAACAAATGGAAATGAAGATGAATGTAAACTGCTTTTTGTTTGTTTTCTTTTCAAGCTTCACTTTTAAAAAAAGTAGTCCCTGATGTACTTAACTTCTTCACAGAATATATACGAACACCACCACAGAATTCACGACAACGCTAGACAGCTCTTACAAATGAAGCTATTTCCTGTGCACAAAACCGACAGACAAAACTCACTACCGCGCCCTCTATCTCACTTAACTTCTAAGCAATCTTCCTCACTACGTTTTTCGAAAAGGAAAGGAAAATCTTCCGGAAAGAAGAAGACGAAGAAGAAAATGTAAGAGAGCTTATTTACCCTCTAATTAGGTTTTTGTGAGGAAGAAATTTCACTTGTTTTCCGCCATCTCACTATAAAAAGAAATAAAACAGAAATACGACAGAGCGACGAAGAATTCGAGAGTTGTCGGGAAAATACTACATTTCCTCCTCCCACACGTTTTCCAGCATTCATCTCATTTTCCAT
This sequence comes from Lepisma saccharinum, assembly GCA_022664845.1. Classification (NCBI taxonomy): domain Eukaryota; kingdom Metazoa; phylum Arthropoda; class Insecta; order Zygentoma; family Lepismatidae; genus Lepisma; species Lepisma saccharinum. The sequence continues at coordinate 21,484 of JAGDQP010020639.1, read as the reverse complement.
GTTTCCCCCTCTCCCGTCTCTTCTTCATTTAAATACATGAATATGCAAACCTGTTCTAGTCGTATTAAGATATACACACTCAAACCAACCCCCCTATTATTATCTTATTCCGTACGTTTTAAACAGGGTAGTCGAGTTTCACAACACTGACAACAGATGGAAGCACGGATAAACGTTATCTTTGTATCGCTGTCAACTACGTGCAAATAAGTTGGTTAAGTTGTTCCACATGGCTTTTATTCTTGCGGAATAAAGCGCTCAACTAGATTGATGCAATATCTCCCAGTAAATAGGATTATTTAAAGAATACAGACTGGATAAACAAATAGGATTTTATAACGTTGATATGCAAAAGAGTAGACTACAATAGGCAATCTTCTATTCACCAATGCGGGCGAGAGATTATTTCGTTTTGACTTTGGAGACGCAAAAACATTTTCTTTTATTTGTTTCTTTTTAATTCAGCAGAATGTTCTGATAAGATGCTTGTCAGAAACAGACAAAAAATTCTACCATTCAATTTCGTGTTTTTGTTGACAGAAGAATTTAAAATACAGATCAGAATCACATGTTTATTGTAATGGAACTTAATACGCAGCGAACTCCCGATTTTACTTACTAATGACGTCAGAGAGAGGACCGTAAAAAAAAATCATGGATATATAATACTAGAATTCTACCAAAAAGGTTTGCAATGCTATATTTTAAACTGAATCATACGTTCACTGAGATGACATGTTAATTTAAATTGTAAATATAATTAGTATATGCCTTATGTATCACTGACTAAGATACCGTATTTATATGTTCTGTACTATTACTTTTGTAGAATATCGTTTATCCTGAAAATAAAATCTCATCAAAGACAATTTCTGTACCACTGAACTGCACATAACGATAAATGAGTGCTCGATTAGTGTTTAAAGAGAGACTCCAGGGCAAACATTTAACCTGGTACAGTCACGGAAGTAGGTACTGTGGGAGTCTAGAAATTATTTAGTCTATGATCTAGCATTTAGTTTCTATTTAACTTATATTTAAGGACTAGATAGGCACAAACAAGCAAAAATGAGGTCACGGAAGAAATAAAAAGTCGATAGTATCGGGCAACACATGTTTCTATTCAGTTAAAAAACTTCTAACATTGCGACTAATATCAAGGAAATTGAAATTGAAAATATACGAATTGAAGGAGTCTTCTGCCGGTAATACTTTACGGTTACGAAAGTTGGAGTACGACCTAACAGCAGATGAACATAAATTACGTGTGTCTGAAAATAAGGTTTTGAGACAGAGAAACGGGACGAGATGACTCGAGAATGGACGAGACTACATAATGAAGAACTCCACAGATTGTACGATTCACCAGTTGTTGTAAAAATAAGGAAATCGCGACGACTATGGTGGACAAGCCATGTAACTCGTTTGGGGGAGAGGGGAACGAAGATTATATTCTATCCTGGTTGGAAGGCCGGATGGAAGGAGGCCATTGGAAATACCGAGACGTCATTTGGAGGACAATATTAGAAGAGATCTTCTAGAAGTAGGTGTTCGTGATGAAAACTGACTTGATGTTGCCCAGAATAGAATCCGATGGCGAACGTTTGTTACTGCGGCGATGAACTTGTGAGTTCCATAAGCCATCGAGTTAGATAGGCACCCTTTAGCATAAGACTTCCAAATACCGTTCCTCAGGTATGTGACGACTTAATCATAACTAACTGTCTGGCCTGTAATCATATAACTCCCTGCCTTCATACTGATCACATGCAATTTCTAATAACATCGAACAGTCCAATATTGCGTTAGTTATACGTTATTCATTCATATCTAATTGGGATATAAAATTAAATTGCATGTGATTCAGCACTTCATGAATTCAACACCTACTTAGACGTTTTTGCTTTAGTGGAGTAGAAATAAGGCGAAAAACACGTGAACCTGGAACTAATTCCCAGAAAAATGAGTTTTGTTTTAAAGTGAAATCAACACACTTTCATTCAATATTAAAAATATACATGAATATAGCCATTGGATGTATATATATATATATATATATATATATATATATATATATAATTTTTCAGAGGAAGTGATGGACCCAGAGATTCATATTTTACATTCCTTTCTGTTTCTATTAATCTGTTCCCTCCTGAGAACTGGGAGACAAAGAACCGCCCCTCTAAACCCAACCCAACTCTGGGTTCGCCACTGCCTCTCAAAAATTGTGGGTACAAAGTTGGAATTTTGTACTCATAAGTCAAAGGTACGATTTTTAGGGTGTATAAGAAGGAAAAACAAAAACAAGTACCAATATATCATACCGGCGAATACCGTCTCATTTCGAGCACTGATTACAGTTCTATTTATATCAAACAACTTATGCGCAGGATAGAGTATTATTTGTCACTGCTACCAAGTTTCTGGACAAGTTCTTTGTCCTTTCGGTACTAATTGATAAAACACTTTCTTTCTTCTGTCCATTGGTTGTTCGTGTAGAAGCAAATCCTCTCAACATTTGCATTTTTAAGTGAAATTACAAACGCACCTAAAAATCTTGTTTAATTCAGAGAACTGTTCAGGATGTTTGCATTCGCAGAAGAAATCTAGCTTGCCTTTCCAATCTTCTTGCTTACAAGGAAGTTTCACGGTTCTCAAACACACAAATCCTATTCACACCTAATACATCGCCAGCAACATAACGAGATATGTAGATTACCAAAATGGAAGGTGCCATGGTCCAGGAGGAGGGGCTCCGGAACTTGGAATGTCACAAAAATGTATATAAAGGCAGTAGTGAGGTAGTAATGGAATATCTTGAAAACGGGAAAAGTTATCAAAATAAAACTTGCACAACGTATCTGACAACAAGTAGTAACAAAAGCCATAAGCAGTGTTGCCATCTAGGAAGCAGTGTTGCCAACACAGAACAAAGTTACAATTTTTTAAAATAGCATTATCTACCAATTAATGCACAGTGGAAAAGGACTGGCAATAGAAAAGAAAATAGTACAAGTTGGTTGCACAGTGTTGCAAACTATGGAAGATATATGAGCTGAAAGTTGTCGGGTTAGAAAATATATGTGGAGACACAGGCCAATATGCTGGTATCTGGAATAACAGTAAAAACGCTAATCAGCACGTATACTACCGAGGGTTGGGGAATACTGAAAGCATTGTCACCACTGAATGGAACCACGTGTCAAGTAAGATCTACTTAAAAGGCACTAGTAACAAACAAAAGAACATTGGGAATGTTGGTACCATAGTGTTGCAATCTTTGTGTTGGTGTGATATATCTTCCATAGTTTGCAACGCTGTGCAACTAACTTGTACTATTTTCTTTTCTAGTGCCAGTCCTTTTCCACTGTGCGTTAATTGGTAGATAATGCTATTTAATAAATTGTAACTTTGTTCTGCGTTGACAACACTGCTTCCTAGATGGCAACACTGCTTCTGGTTTTTGTTACTATTTGTGGTCAGTTATATGTTGTGCAAGTTTTATTTTGATTACGTTTCCCGTTTTCAAGATATTCCATTACAACCTCACTACTGCCTTTATATACATTTTTGTGACATTCGAAGTTCCGGAGCCCCTCCTCCTGGACCATGGCACCTTAAATCTTGGTAATCTACATATCTCGTTATGTTTCTTGCGATGTATTAGGTATGAATAGGATTTGTGTGTTTGAGAACCGTAACCCTTCCTTGTTAGATTCAAGCATCTCACTCAGAACTGTTATTTGATCCCAAAGAATTGATCTTCACTTTCTTTCCTTTCCGACAAAAACACATTTCTTCCGGTTATTTCAATCTCTGTGATGTTTCCATAAATCAGAACGTTTCTGTGTCCCGAAATAGTTTATCGAGACACCGAAAAGAAGGCTGAAAAACAGGGACAATTCCGGTTTTCCGGAACGTCTGGTCACCCTACCGTCAGAGAATTTCCACATCTTATTGTCAGCGCCCAGGGCACGTACCCCCTATCACCTCCTTTAGTTACAACCCCTGCTTACCAGTCAGACATACACTTTTGTTGCAACAAAAGTGTCACAACTCAAAAAAGTATGATTTCACAGGAGGTAAAGAAGTGACATCTTACTTAAGAAGCTACACGGAAAATCCGTCAAGCACTTTTTTGCTATCTACCTGTCACCGATGTAGATACACTTCCGACATTTTTGTCACAGAAGGAGAATGTTTCTCTAAAGTTTTTAAACCGAAAACACGAAAATTGAAAAATTTTGCGTTATTGCACTTACCTATAAACGTGCGACATCGCCAAAAATTCTCTTCCGCTCTGCGTAACACTATTCGCTATAACTTCTGCATGGATCTCGATACGGAAGACGGATCTACTTCTGCTGACCCGAAATTGAAGCCAGCTCAAGTCATGAGTATCTGGCAGGTGTAATTGATAAAAGAACAACAACTAAACATCATGTTTCGTACAATACCGTATTTAAAATATTCCAATTTTCCTCCTCTCTTCCTTAGATAGACCTTCATCCATTCTTTGCTTCCACACACCCAGGCATAGGCCAACCAATAAGGCGCAAGTAAATCTCAATCCACCAGGCAAGATTAATCGAAAACCGGCATCAAGTTGACCCAGCTTAATTGTACTGGGCCAGTTGATCCATCCCCCGTATCTAAATCCATGTAACATCAGTAGCTGTAATTTTAAACAATTTCCCACCTTTTCTTGCCATCCCATTTTCTTAAAAATATTTTTCCGAAAAACTCGTGTTCAGCATAAAATTAACCTGTAATTTGATACCCCATCAAATTTTTGGCGCCATTTTTTCAACATGGCGATCGAAAAATATATTTCGCATGGTAATATTAATGTATATTTTTAATATATTGAATGGAATTTAATATATTGTGTTGACTTTAAAGCAAAAATAACTTTTGTGGGAATTAGTTCCACCTCTTTATCTAATTCGACTCTACTATTTCTCCTCGATACAATTAGTCTAAAGTCAATAGTACGATTTTTTTTTCATGATGAATCCAATGACTTGTATCTAAAAGCTATACTGGACTGACTGCTGCCATTGAAAATTTCACGAATATATTAAGCCAGTGGGTGGAGAGGTCAGACTTTTTTCTGGCAAAAACACGTAAATATGATTTGCAGTATTATTTTCTGTTATATGTAGAGTTCGGTATGCTATTATATGAGTAACTCAGGAATTAAGACTTAAATAATATAAAAAAGAACGGGACGCACAGCGACAAGAAGTGCATAAAACTGAGTTAGAATTAAAAATTTGTTCCACATTGGATTAGACTGAAAGTGGACAAGAGTTTATATATTTGCTCTGACGTCTATCTTTCGACACTCAGCAGTCACTCCAGTATCGTTACGTAGAGCTCGATGGATAAATAATTGATGAAGACAGCACAATACACAAACGCATACACCCTCAATTTCTCACAAGTACTCTTCTTATGCAATTCAATAAAGTTCAATTGACTTTGAGAAACTTAAGTAACGCTTTTCTTGTTTCAGCTGTCGTCAATTTTTTAAAAACCAAATTTGGTCCTCCTATTTTTACGACTTGACCTCTGCCACAAATATGTAAGTGGTTGCGTGAATAAAACACATAAGGAAGCAATTAAATTATTTACTTAACTTCGTTAAAAATGAAGAATGTGGAGACGTATAGTATAAGAACAATAGGTTTTAAGATAACTTGTTTGATATGAATGTTCAATGCTTGGAAGACTAGTATAAGTTTTGTATAGATACATTTGCACAATATACTCAATCATAAAGGAAGGTTGAAGGTTAAAAGAAGAATACACCATGTATTCACGAAATTATTTTTAAAAAATGATCAAGGGTTGCCAGTCGCCAAAGATAAAAACTAGGCACATAGTAAAGAATCAGAGCTACTTAAAAACTGAACATAAACAAAAAGGCAATTCTTAGGCCGGCTTTTCATGCACGCGCTAAACGCGTAGTGTGCTTGCGATTTCTATCAGTAGCTAATAGAAATACTTAAACACGTATATCAATTACCTACTCACGTCAGCCTATTCGCTAGCAAAGAATGCTAGGGCGTGTATGAATAGCCGTCCTAAGAGTGGGGAGTTGTAACAGTTAGTTTTTAACACGAGGCATATCGCTGATATTTTTAACATTTTAATTGGTACTTACAATTTTATTAATCGACATTTTCTTCTAAATGTTTTGAACTTACGAACTTCTGCTGTTACGAAACCTCACATCTTGCTTCAAATACACTAAATTAGCAAATGTTCATTACTATAACGGTACTCGACTTGCTACATTAGTTCTCTCAAACACTAACCAGACATATGCAAATTAATATCTTCACTTCATGTACAAGTTGAATTGTTGAAGTGGCACGCTATAATTGTTAAACCCAATCAACACATGAATGGGATTTCAACTTACCGTACAGTAGAGAAATTCGTGCTTTTTTTTTTTTTTTTTTACAATAAATAACTAAATGTTTAATGTTCGTATTGGTTAAATTCAAGACATCCGACTATTGAATCTTGTCTCTATATCTTGGTAACAATAATTCTTTCAGGATGAAATATAAGGAGGGGCATAGAAACGAAGCTTTCCAAAGGGTCATCTGGGAGCTAGTCGGTTGGCGTCAGAAGTAGAGTGTCGGATGGCTAACTAGGAGTCCGGTATTCTCGCACAGGTTGAGGTTTTTTTCTTCTTTTTAAGGCTCAATGGAAATAGTTTTTTCCGCCTTTTTCGTTTTACGACATTTATTCAAAATTCATTGCAGGTAAACAAAATTTAACTTTCACAGACCAAAGTTCGTTTCGTCCTTCAATAATGGGTACAATTTGTTTTAATTAAATGCTATTAGTAACTGCAGGATTGTGTGCAGACACTTTTGGGACAGAATAATGTCCCAAAAGTGTCTACACACAATCCGGAAGTTATTACTAACATTTCCTTAAAGCTAATTGAATTTATTATTGAAGGACGAAACGAACTTTGGTCTGTGAAAGTTAAATTTTATTTACCTGCAATGAATTTTGAATAAATGTCGTAAAACGAAAAAGGCGGGAAAACTCACTTCCATTGAGCCTTAAGCAATAGTTTTTTTTCGTAACATTTACGAAAAATGCTCTGGTTTGGCTCCCTTTGGCATTGGCTCCCTTCGGTGCAACAACGGGCCCAACCGTATGCCACTAAAAGTGGTGGCAGCGATAAGGACTATTTCTCCTTTCTTTGTGTTCCAAAAATATAAAATATAAAGCAACGGTCTGCCTAGCACGGTGGACCGATGTCAGAGCCGGCAAATCACCAACTTCCACGCTCTGAATCCCCCAACCCAAACAACACTTTTTCAGTTGACGAAAATAGAGAGTATTATTTACCTTCTTGACGAGGGTGCTGTCAATTAAAGTACATAATTAGTTTGATTTTGTCCATTACCTTCATGATTATATAGACTCTATTAATTAGTTTGTAATTTTTCAATTGTATGTAGTGAGATTCGAACTTGGAACCTTCCGATTTGTTGTTTGACACTGTAACCACTACGCAGTGGGGCCATCTTCCGAATGACTGGTGTTATTCGTTACTGGAAGGTATGATCGAATCTATGAAAAGATATTGACTTTTCTCTCCGTCGCTTCCATCAGGTAACTGATAACATTAATTATATCAGCTTATCCCATAAATAATGTCATATGTGCGATGAACGCTTTAATGACGCTATCTGACGGGTAAATATTGAAGTAGACGGCACGTGCACTTAACTTTGCAGCAGTGTGTAGGAAGAGAACGACCTACTCCACGTTTTGGAAGTGGGGCTTGTGTTTGATCATGACCATATATTGTATGAATCTCATGTCATGCTGTATGAATTTCACCAGGGACATCCAGCCAGCGTAGCAGCACGAATTAAACATCAATGCGGTATATGGTCAGGGTGCTATGAATGTGCGAAAGTGACAGAGGTGGTTTCAGAGGTTACGGTCTAGGGACACCAACCTCACCGATAAGCCACGAGAAGGGAGACCTGTGCAGCTGGACAATGATGCCCTGCGAGCAGTGAAGGAGGTCAATCCCATGCAAACTGTTTAAAAACTGGCCAGCGAACTCCTTGTTACCCATTCGACCGTTCATCAATAATAATGGACTCGGATGGAGCAAATGAAGCTTTCTCAGCTGCTACATGAATGCGAACCGCAACTGACTGACCAAAATTTGTGAAGAGGAAAATGAAGGAGGCTTTCATCTAACAGCAGATTGCAACTGGCTGAATTCGATGACGGTGATAATAATAATTATGTCGGCGACGATGTGTGTGTGTGTATTATGTGTTTAGAAATATACTTTTGAAATATTGGTTGTGTGACAAACAAATATTACTTAATTGTGCGTCACCTAAAACTGAAAGAGCTTTCCCGTCGTGCCCCAAAATACGACAGACCTCTCAATACGATTCTCACCACAACAGGACCCATCCCGTCCCCTCCCTCCAAACCTGGCAGGTGCAATAGACCCCTTTGCGGAAACTTTTCTACTTTTGATCCCAGCCTTTCCTTCCAACATCCTGTCACTCACAAGGCATACTCTCCGACACTCCGGCAGTTGCATATCTTACAACCTCACAAACCTCCTACTCTGTAATTTATGCTCCGCCTTCTACGTCTGAAAAACTCATACTCCTCTACCAATCCACATCAACAACCATCGCTACTCCTGCAAACCTCAACTTCAGCACTTCCCAATATCTGAACACACTTCTTATCACGGCTGCACCTTTGACGAAATCTTTCCAGTCAGCATCCTGAAAATTCTGACCACTGACTCACCTGTCACAGAAAGAGATGAAAGTAGACGTGCATTTCTATGCTTTCCAGTAACCATGCACCCGGCTTCAATTGCATGTAACTCCCTGCAGCTAAGTTTCTTCTTGTTTCTCTTCCATTCTCTTTTTCGTTCCATCTCTAGGTGCACTTTTATTCTATTTTTCTATATTGTTTCTTTCTTTCCCCTTTCTTTAATAGAATACTCGAATGTATTTAAACATGATATTTTGCAGCCTGTCAATGGATTCAAAGTAAACATACCTATAGATAAGGAGGTAAACCCAGTTTTCAAAAGACAATACAATATTCCATATACTTTTAAAGAAAAGGCTTCCCTATAGTCTTAGCCATTACTGAATCTGGATGGTTTGATATATAAATTGCAAGGCGCTGATCCATTTGTTATTCTGGACTTAAATCAAGCGTACCTACAACTGGAACTGGATGATGAAGCAAAAAAGTTTCTTGTTACAAATACACCGTGGGGTCTTTTCGAAAACAAAAGATTAGCTTTAGGCGTTACGCGTGCTTCATATATTTTTCAAAGGTTTATGAATTCGACCTTAGCATCTTTCCCCTTCGCACAGGTTGATCTAGATGACGTGATCATCAGCGAAAAGGGGATAAACTTCTTTCTTTGTTGCTGTTTTGTTCAAGTTAATACTTTACAGAACTTAGTTTACATGGAAAAGTAACTTTATAAAGGTTTTAAAAAGTTAGTTTATCACGTTACTTTATATAACTCTTTGTTGCCAAACAAAAGTTTTGTATTAAAGAACAATTAGGCATAGCATGGAAGAGCTACTGTATAAAAGATTTGAATTTGATCTCACAAAATATTAACAATAAATTTTGGATAACAAATATGTTCAAAGATGTATAGTTCCTAAATTACCATTTTGTTTGGTTAAATATGATGTTAAAAGTAACAAAATCCTGACATATTTAGAAATTCTGTAACACAATTTTAAATTAAATTTAGCAATTTTTAAGTTATCTTTGTTGTACTTTGTTTCGAATGTGTTATAAATGTCCCCCACAAGCTAAAAGAAGAAAGTATTACGAAGATACGCATAGATACTAATGTATACATGCAAAATACTAAAACTGATGTCGGTCCTTGTTCCGTTAAAACAAAAATTTCTATTTCAGTGGTAAAGCATAATTGCAGCATTTTCTTCTTTTAAGAGAGAAAATTCTAAAAAAATCGTTTGCATTTCTCATAGATATACCAACTGTAAAATTATTGGGAAAATCCGAGATATGAGGGCACATGGTGCTAGGTGAATTGGCGTGGAATTAGCCCTTACTGTCTTTTGAACATTACTGTCAACTTGATGCTGCATGAACAGCCATCAACCGTTAGTGAGGAGCAGTCGTAGCTCTGTATAGTTATCCCAATTCTCCAAATAACATTTAATAATTTTGTTCCGCTTATCGTGGTACGTTATAAAAGAACAGTTTGTTTCTGTAGCCGCAAATTCAATTAACTTTATAAGATGTCGTTGTACTTACTTGCCTTCCAAAATAGATCTATAATTTGGGGATGAAACATAGAACCCACTACCAGAAACACTGGCCTAATCCCTCAGACCACACGACTAACGCCAAATGTTTTCATTAGTTCTTGATTCCATACTACAAATTGAAGACACACATTTTTGAAGGTAGTGAATTTAGAAGGGTTATCTAATTTTCCCGGATATCAATCATCGCCTACACTAACATTTTAAATTAAATATATATAATTGTTACTGACTAATAATAAGGCTTATAAAAATTTTGTGGAAACGAGACTTGAGCAAAGGCTTACATCTTGCTGAAACCAATAAAAATCTACGAAGATTTTTCTAGGGTTTTTAAACACCATATGGTAGCGAAGCGGGTTACCGCCCTCTGCTCATCTATTTCCAGCCTTTCATAACTAATATAACAATACAATTAAAAGATATGAATAAAGGCCAATTCTGGTGCAAACTCATAGATCCTACACCAATTTGTAGCGAAGCGGGTTTCCGCCCTTCGTTCAGCTTCATGGTTTCTTCGTTGAAGAAATTCACCACCGAGATAAAGCTATACCTAGTGACTAATTCAATCAATTCTAACCCCGCATTCTTAAACCTACCACAGCCCCAAGTAAAAGTTGTACATTATATTTCTCTAACCCGAAATTCAATATAATAGGCATACAACTAATTAATTTCTAGTATTTCCATTTTCGTATTTGATTTTGTATTAAAATAAAAGTGTAGTTCTGTTGCTAGGCAACGGTAAATAAATAGTACGCTTTTATTGGTTAATGTAATTGTTGAGCTGCTTTGTTGTTTAAAATATGCAACAATAAAACTTTTACAATTAACGAAAATATTAATAAAGAGCTCACGTAGGATATGCGCATCGCTTGTTATTTGAGTTTGTATTCCATTAATTAAACAAATGTAAGAACTATCTAAAACAACATAAACTAATCAAAAAATACAAAACCGAAGCGGAAAAGCATTGTGAACTCCTGAGAAAGTTTAATATAGAAATTAATTAGCTGTATGCCTGTTATATTGAATTTCCTGTTAGAGAAATATAATATTTAAGATAGTGTAGAAATTTTATTTGAAGTTGGGGTTCAGATTTAGATTTGATATTGCGGTAGCAGGGAGGTTTCGCATTGCGGTGATAGAGTTTATGGAATTATTCACTAGGTATAGCTTCCAACCCCAATTTTGTCTCTCTTCAAAACTTTTGTCTCTGTTGTGAACTTACTCATCAAGATAGGATGGAGCTGAGCGGAGGGCGGAAACCTGCTTCGCTACGAATAGGTGCAGTAAAAATCTTAGAATATGTTTGTAGGTGTTGATGGGTTTAAAACGAGATTTGGCCTTTGCTCAAGTCTTCTATCCACAAAATTGTTAGAAGCCTTATTATTAGCCAATAACAGTTGTATATCCTTAGTTTAAGATATTAGTGGAGGCAGTAATTGACACCCGGTAAAATTAGATAACTAATCTTCTAATTCAATGTCTATTACCTTCAAATGTTTGTTTCTTCAATTTGTAGTGTGGACTCAAGAACTAAATATACTTGTAGTTGTCACACCCCTTGTTATAATCTTGCCGCGCCGACCACGTTAGTCGTGTGGTCTGAGGGATTAAGCCAGTATTTATGGTCTTGGATCCTATGTTTAATCCCTAAATTATAGATCCACGTCGGAAGGAAAGCACGGCGTATGACCCACTTCAAAGTTTATTTGCTTCAACGTTCTCATGAAAATCTACAAGTTTTATACGTTTATTAATTGTTACATGGAAAAATTATCTTTAGTTATTCACCCGCAGGTTGGTTTGAAACTTTTTGTTTATTTACTTGACTTGTCACTTATACATATGAGCCGCAGGTCGGTCTGTCCATATTCCACGGGAAAAAATTACGCCTTCAAGACGGGACCTACAGTTTCTAGTTTACTCCAAATCATTTGCATCTTTCAACGTATTACTCAGCCGTTAATAGGAGTTAGGCACTGACCTAGAGAGAACTTATAAAGTGAATTGAATTTGCGGCTAAAGAAAATGGGACAAAATGATTAAATGTTGTTTGGAGAATTGAGATAGCTATACAGAGCTACGACCTCTCATCACCTACTTTTGAAGACTGTTTACGCAACGTCAAGTTGACTTCTGTTCAAAACAGAGTAAGGGAACATTTAATAAAAATAACAACGTGCAATCTGTTCAATCTTTAATTACATTTTTAACTTACACTTACATACAAAGCACATAAAAAACGGATTCTGAAACACACAATACTTGCTTTCGTCTATGCCACTGATTGTGGATATTTTTTACATCCAACTTTTCCTGAGTTGCAGTACACACCACCGAACTACATGATTTCCCCAGTCACATTTAAAGCCCGCTATCGCTGGATAAAATCGATTTCTATCTTCCAATTTTTTAAATGATGTTTTAGTTAGAGTATGGTCTAATTTGTGTTGGAATAGTATTATGGACTAACCAAAGTTAGCCCATATTGCAGTTGGGACTTTAGACTGCTTTGAAAGCAAACCTATTAGATTATAAAATATATAGAGGAGAGATGATTATTGCAGTTTTTCATTTTCTTACAAGATTACAGTCAGGTTCATAGTACTGATTATTCAAAATAACCAAAACGTTCTGGAAATTGTCTGTTTACATTGGAATTACAAAGATTAATAATAAAAACTATTCCCATGATCATTGGCCAACTTCAATACATTTTTTTAATCTACTACAAAAATGATTTATCTGAATGAAGCAGCTTTCACTGTTTTTAAAATTGACAAAAGTAGGCCTGCTATCATGAGGTCTAAAACAATTTCATTGTTAAAAAGGTATATTCAACAGTTAATAATTTACTGCTGTCGGAAAGAAGGTTCGAACTCCTTAAAAAATGTTTCAAGTTCATTTCTGTCTATACTTTCATCAGATATCTTTTCTCAGGTTTTAACAAATCAATCTACATGCACTGTAGTAGGATTACCATACGCCCGTATTTTGTACGCACAATCCGCATTTTAAAGGTTCTGTCCGTGTCTGTAGCGTATCATGCAAAAAAATAACTAAATGTCCGTATTTTTAATTTAATCAATTGTTGATTATGGACATATTTGAGATTAAAATAATTACCAATCAACATCCGAATTACAATTTTGCATGTGTTTGTGTGTGGAAGTAACCAATAACCCAATGGAAACAAAAACCTAGTTATCAGGAATTATCACGTAGCAATATTTTAGGCATACCAAAATTACATATAAAATACGAATTTTGGTTTCCAAATTAACGAGAAACTTAATTTTTTTTTTAGTCAACACGTTCTTGGATGTTTATTTTATACATTTTTAAAGCACTATCTGTAGTCCTTGTCCCAGATAAGTTGTTGGTATAAAATGAAACTTTCGGCACTGTCCCTATGGACTGCATTGTGGGAAAATTTTCCTGCACTGGTTAATCCTAAGGGTGTGCTCATCCACGGTGATAACGCGTGCCCACACATGGCAAGAAGGTCCTGTTCTAAGATCGAGGAACTCCCCCACCCGACGTTTTCCCCAGATGTTGTATCAACAGACTACTGTCTTTCTCGCAGCCTGCAAAACAACATTTCCGGAAAAACTGCAAAATGAGGATGACGTACGACGAGCAGTGACCCAGTTCTTTTGTCTCCAAACCCGGTGACTTTTTTCAGCGGGGAATAATTCAATGGGCTGCATGTTACGATAAATGTACGGTTGGACATTGCTTCTGAGCCCACGATGGCCCACGAAGACTTTTGTGTTCCATTTTATTAGAACTAAAGAACATTCTACCCTGAAAGTTTGTGATCTCTGTCTTTTTTAAAGAAAGCCAAACAACAAGAACAATCACTGCATATTGCAGATAATTAATATAATTGGTGGCGTACATCAAGTTTTCTCTAAAACATACCGTTGTAAAGTACATACTTGCTGACTTTTTACCATAAACATGGCGTTTGGTAGAATGCTCGGTAGTAGACCGCCTTTTCATGCACGGGCTAGACGCTTGCTTCGTTTGCGGTTTTCCTAAGTAACTAATTGAAACACGTGTTTAAGTATTTCTATTGGTTACTCTTAAAAATCGCGTACATGAAAAGTTGGCCGTACCCTACTTTGATACTATATGCGATATATGGGATTTCTTTAACATCCCAATCAGCCATTTTCCGCCCCAATCTGGCAACCCTGACTGTACAGTAATATGAATGACCTTGCCCATACAAGAAGTGAGGAGATGGAAAACGATCGTAATTGCTAGGTGCTGCATCTGGTAATTATCCATCACAGACTCTTTTTCTTTGCTTGTGCAAGACAACAAGCCGAGATCTGAGCGAGCAAGCAAAGTTCTTGCCTGCTCCAAAGACAAAGGAGTAAAGAGATATCCAAAAGAAAAAGAAAAAGAAAATAAAGAAAACTTTTTTCGTGCTTTGTTTTTATTGTAACGGAAGTTAATGAACTCAAGGAATCCATGAAGAAAAAAAAGGAACAAAGGTAAGAGAGAATAAGGTTACTCAAACGAAATCATTCTTTCTAATCTCTTTTGTTCGTGATTCTTCCTTTTTTACCAGTACAGAAGCAAGACGACCTATTTCTTTCTTTCCTGTTGATACAAAATCCATCTGGAGTCCTTCCAGTTCCAGCTGAATCAATCCAGATATCTTCTTCTTCTTCTTCTTTTGTTCAATTCCTGGTCTCGTTCCTTATTTCCTCTACTTTTGTAATCAAGAGAATCCTTCGACACTTATTTCAAAATTCTTCTTGTCTGTTGGTTCAAAACAACCAGGGGTAATAAATAAGTGTTGCTATTCACCACAAGCGTCAAAAATCAACACTTTCTTTTCTTATTCTGTTTGACTATTGAGCTGGGCAGGTGTCAACTCATGTCACTTTTAACCTGGACTCTAAATTGAAATTTACACAAAACGGAACGCTTTATCTTGGTTAACATGCTGTTGTCTGTGAACCATAGTGACTAGACAGAACAGGAAGGTTCCAGATATTCACAGCGGGAATGTCGTTCCTGTTGATTTTGAGTCCTGCTTTTGACGCCTAAGAGATGTGGAATTTTACATCTCGTAGGCTGAGCTTTTCTGGCACGGGAATTGAAGATGGTTCTGGAAGAGTGTTGAATTCAAACCGCATTGATTTTAACCCTCGGGGAGATGTCTGCTATATTGAAGGAAAATGTTCTTTATGGAAGCTTTATAGCTACTTTAACATAACTTTTCACAAGAGAACTTTGATTTTCCCGGGCATTCCCACTCCTCCCCCGGAAATTGTGTCGCATTTCGAAGTTAGTGGCAAAATGAAGAGCTCTATATATTTTTTTTCCAATACCATTAATTGTTTTCATGGGTTTTCTGATCCATTTTACGAATGGGCTTTCTGATCAGTGGGTGTTGTGACCTAGACTCCTGAAAACAAGGCATGCGACGACAACAAGCATTAAAAAAACTGAACACTGAGTGGTAGGCATGGTACCTAGACCGAGACTGGTCTTGGTCTGGTCTCGAATTCGAGATCAACACCGAGAACGAGACTAAGGTTCAGGAATCGAGATGAGACCGAGACTCTATCCATCGAAACTTACTGGAGACAAAACCAAGACCGAGACTTATACATCGAGACTCGAGACAAGACCGAGACTTACCTCTCAAGACTCTCGTCTCGATGGAGACTTTAAGCTTTATTTTCATGAATGTCCATAATATTAATTTAATGGTTTTGTTCATGTTGTTTCATACTAGAAGAAGTCTCATGACAATTCATTTCATTCTTATAAATTCTATTTAACATGCTATGTTGTAGTTTTAAAATATGACTACAGTATAAGACATATAGTAGTCAGTTATCAATGCCATACTATTTTTTGTTGTCTTTCAATAATAATATAAAAGTGTTGGAGATCCTTTCGGGGACGGATAAATACAGACATTTATTTTCTTCTGCGACTTTTCATCCACATGCTTTCTCCTTCTGTTGACACTCTCACATTCATATCAGCCTCTGCTAGACTATGAAGATCCCGTGAAGACTGTACACCATACGTCAAGAAACCAAACTCTCTAAATTTAATATAGATCTTTTCTTACACCATTTACTTATTATATTTTTAAAAATTGAAAGATTTTTGCAATACTAACCAGTATCTTAGAAACGATGGAGACAATATATATATATATATTTCTACGTATATGGAAACAAGCAAGTCGAAGTTTAGTCGGGTGACACCTCAACTAACTTCATAGCCCTGGTATAGTTCCTGATTTACAGGATGTCGACAGACAGACATAGCGATTGCATAAGACTTTCCATCACTTGTTGCTGAAGTCTAAATGTTGTTTAAAGTTTTCCTTTATAGTTCCCTTCTCGGAACTTCATAGATTATGCAAAGGAAATTCTGCACAATCTATCACGTAAATATGCATATACATTCGATAAAAACAGTAATATTGTTTTTGTAACAAGAGGCGGCGCGAGCGTCAAATTTGGATTGTCTCAATGGTGAAGTTTCGCCGAGATCTCCCGAACAACTCAACCACCTTCGTAGCCCTAGTAGTACCTGAGACGAAAGTAGTTAACACATGGACATAGAGAGATATCAGACTGTACATAGTATGCCTTAGACACGGTAAGGTTATTTTTTTACCTATTAAGTTATGCTTTGCTAGGATTTTTGAAATGGCATTTATTTGGAAATACCAATATGCTTATTTCAGTTCATAAGATTCTTAATACGCTATTTGAAAGTAGCGCCTACCGGGAACACACTTCACTCTTTTCTTTTTACTTTAGTGTGTGGACTCATACCTATGAATTGGTTCTTTTAATCAATCAAGAGCAGTATTGTAAACTAATTTATTCATGTGACAGTGCACTTCGGTACATGCTATTTTCAATTTCTTTGTATTTTGATTATTTCCTTGTACAAAAGTTCACAATAAGTAAAATTTTTGTCACGTACTGTACACGGTTAAAATTTTTGTTGACGTTCTTAACAATACTCAGGGAAGTTTCGCAGAAGTTTTAGTATTTCACGTTGTTTCACTGTAATGGAGGAAACTCAGACAGAGACTGAGTTTGTATGATTATCTGCATATTTCTCGTTTTCAGTTCTGCACATGCGCAGAATGAGAAAACTGTTTCTTACCGTAGTTCTACATGCAATATTGATCAAAGAGTTTGCTGCCACCATTTTGTCAGTTCTTATTTTGGTAGAAATGGCAAATATTTTGAATGAATGAGAATTCCGAACCCTAATTGACAATTAAATGTGGCGTAAGTCGTGGGATCAATTGGAAATTTAGAGCTGTCAGTACAACCCTGGAATTTATACTAAAGAACCCGTGTTCAAATCTTTAGACTTCTGTTGTTTTTTTTCTCCCAATATTCCTGAGAACTGTATCATGAATAGCCAAATTACTGAAAATCCCCAGGTTGCCTAATTTTTCTCAGAACTGTTTCGGAAAATCTATAACAATGTACGTTCATTTATTCCTACAAATCTGGTAGAAAATTTCGACTAAAATGTATTTATTTTTTTATTTTTAACGTAACATTAATTAAGTACATTTAAGTATAATTTAGAAATAGCAAACTGTAAATGTTGCATATACCGATTTCACAATTTGTGATATAACGTAGATCCGTTTTCATGATGGAAATATTTTCATGTATCATATACTTATTCGTATTCTATATATCCTAACAAAAGCTTTATATCGCTTTAAAATCGTAATGTTTTTCTCTCTATTTCAGAATATCATGTCTAATCTAAACTCGAAATTAACAATGTAACAAACTATCTTAATATCATATTAATATTCTTGTCCTTGTACTGAGATCGGAAAACCTGCGTACCCATTTCAAACAAGTCAAGGGACGGTAAGTTTTAAAAGTCTATCGTCTTTCGAGACGAGACCGAGACAAGACTAAAGTTTACAATCGAGACCGAGACCGAGACCAAGACCAAGACCGGAATTTTCAGATCGAGACGAGACCAAGACTGTCCTAGAAAATTCGAGACGAGAACGAGACTGATGCTAGTATCGTATCGTCTCGATACCATACCTAAAACTGGGTTACAGCTGTAAGTTTGATCCATTTCGAGCTGACCCAAAAAATGGACAAAGGAGACCAAAGTGTCTCATCTTGCTTCTAGCTTTACACTAATCGAACACTCCAGTATCGTTAAGTAGAGCTGAATGGAAACCAGATGACAGTGATACCAGAACAACTATGTGACGTGCTGAAGAAAGAAAACAAAGTTGAATCTCATTATGCATGGATTCTGATAAAGAACCTTGATATAATAAAGCAGAAATGTAAGGAATAAAAAAAGAAATAAAAGGAAAGGTAAAGAAGGAGGATAAAATATCAAAGTGACAAAAGAAAACAAGGAAAAGATGTCGTACGTCTTGGTCAGGATTCTTTGTTGTTGTTTTTTTTTTCGAAGCTACCAACACAGATTTTTCTTCAGTTTTATTTTGATCTTTTTTGTACTTTTCTTTTACATGCTAAAACCATTCTTCTGCATACAATGTGTTCCGTTCCCTCTGGTTTAGAATCAGGGAAACAAACTTGTTATATATATATACGGCCGGGAAACCGGGACTGTCGCCCCAAAAGGTTTCTGCCACTAACTGGGAGGAGACCCCTTAATTTCCTTTGCTAAGGCTTAAGGGAACCGACCGGGGTTCACGCCTAATGTCCAATCCATACGTTCACGTCGTGGGGCCTGTTAGTATCCAAGCAACTGCTTGGCGAACGAACATGGATGGGCTGCTCACCAACCCGCATTAGCTGACAGCGTGGTGAGTCAAATACCAGCACCCCTCCTTTCTTTACACATGATGGTACAAGTAATTGAAACAGCCTCGGAGGTCCTTATTGCTCGGAGGACGGAATGAAGCTGTCAACGGCAGCGGTCAGTCCTGCAGGAAGTCAGAGGGTCAAAATGCCCGGGTTTGGACTGTAGACTGCCTGAACACCGACACGGCAACTCGAACGGATCTATACATGGCGACTCTCAACTGTCAGTCACTTGCAAGAGAGGACAAATTAGATGAATTGCAGAATGAACCCAAGCGGATTAAGTGGGACATCATAGGACTATAAGAAGTGTGGAGGAAGAATGAAGAACAGTTGGAACTACCGTCGGGGCACACGTTCTACTTTAAAGGAACAGAAAATGGCAAACCGACAGGCGTTAATTAATAAAGACCTGAAGTCACGGATCACAGAAATGGAAGGAATTTACGATAGAATGGCACGGGTAGTAATAAAGATAAACAACAGATACAGTATGGAAATTATACAAGTGTATGCTCCAACATCCTCACATCCAGAGGAGGAAATCGAAGACCTATACGAGGAGATACAGAAGATTTTGGATAGTAGCAAATCGCATTACAAAATTGTAATGGGAGACTTCAATGCGAAAGTAGGAGTCAAGCAGAGCAGTGACACGAAAGTTGGAAACTTTGGATTTGGCAAAATAAACAAGAGAGGAGAGAAGTTAGTGGAATTCTCAGAAGCCAACAGATTGTTCATTTTGAATACATTTTTCAAGAAACCGCCGCATAGAAAGTGGACATGGAAAGACCCAAATGGGACCAAAAACGAAATAGACTACGTTCTATCGAATAACAGGGCAATTGTGCAAGACGTGTCTGTTCTGAACAGTTTCAAAATCTCGAGTGATCATAGGATGGTGAGATGTAAGCTGAAATTAAATACTAGACTTGAGAGAAAGAAGCTTATCAGAGGAAAACCGCCACTTTTAGATCTGGAAAATCTAGGGAAAACAGAGAGACATTCGAGATAGATCTAAACAACAGATTTAGCGCCTTGGAAGAGTTAGAGGATGAAGAAGACATCAATAGCAGAAATAAAATAATGACCGAGATAATAAGAGAGACAGCTCTATATCAGAGAGACAACTGTCAGTTCTATAGAAAATGTTCACCGACGTTATTTTGAATCGTATTGAACGAGACTTAGATTTTAACCAGGGAAGGGAACAAGCCGGATTTCGTCGTGGATTTAGCACAATGGACCACATACAAACATTGAATGAAGTTGTGGAAAGGACTAATGAATATGAACTTCCACTGTGTTTGGGATTCATAGATTTCGAAAAAGCTTTCGATTCGGTCTCCTTGTCAGCAGTACTTAAATCACTTGAACATCAAGGTATCGAAAATGCGTACATCAAGCTACTGCGAAACATTTATTCGACTGCCACATCTGTCATTAGACTACATGAAGAAAGTGAAAAATTTAAAGTTGGAAAAGGGGTAAGGCAAGGAGATTCAATTTCCCCAAAACTGTTTTGTGCGGTCCTGGAGACAGTGTTCCAAAATTTAAACTGGGATGAAGTTGGAATTAAAATTAATGGCGAATATCTTCATCACCTACGGTTCGCTGATGATATAGTCCTGTTTGCTTCAAATGTGGAAGAACTACAAACCAGAATGGAAGAACTGAATAATGACAGTTCGAAAATAGGCCTTAAAATGAATTAAGTAAAACAAAGGTCATATACAATCAACATGCTGCAAAAAGGGAAATAAAGATTAGCAGAGAGACAATAGGCATAGTTGATGAGTATGTTTAACTAGGCCAGCTCAAAACATCCAATGCCAAGTTGACTGATGAAATAAATAGAAGATGTAAAATGGCGTGGAGTTCGTCTGGAAGATTACACTTTATTTTCAAAAGCAAACTTCCAATGTGTCTGAAGCGTAATGTTTATAATCAACATGTCTTACCTGTGATGATGTACGGTTGTGAAACTTGGACATTGAATGCACAAACGACTTAAAGATTGAGAGTCACACAAAGAGCAATGGAGAGATGCATGCTAGGAATAACCAGGAGGGACAGGAAGACAAATGAATGGATTCGCGCACAAACGAAAGTGGAGCTGTAATCAAGACTGCGAAGAAGCTGAAGTGGAAATGGGCCGGTCACATAGCTAGACAAACAGGTGGAAGGTGGACGACAGATGTACTACAATGGATTCCTAGAGAAAAGAAACGACCGAGACGACGTCCAAATGTAAGATGGGTAGATGAAATCAAGCGTTTTTCAGGAGCTACATGGATGAGGATA
>JAGDQP010020638.1:0-32974 GCA_022664845.1 Lepisma saccharinum | reverse complement strand
ACTGGATGACTGTGGCATTGATTATTGGAATCGAACTTCCGGTATTTGTGGGAAGGACGTTAATAGTGGTTCCTTGTTACATGATATTGTGTACTGATATAATGAGTAACCCTTTAAGTGACGATAACATAAGTGCTGATGGTCAGGATTATCATCCTGTATGCTGTAATCGCAATGGTGCAATAATGACTTGTACTGCTTGCATGCAACAAAAGCATTTACGATGTGAGCGAATAGCGGCTGACTTGAAACCTCTGTTAGAGTCGCGATATATTTGCAAGGCATGTAGGTCAAGTAATACTGGGACAGTCGAGGATGAAACTGGGGACGGAGTTCGTGTTGATTCCGAATCTAACGAAACCGAACCTACCGGTATCAGTAATCAGGGTACTTTATTGGATGCGCTCACTAAAATGATAACTAATCTCGAAAGTAAAATAGGTACTAATCTTGCTATTCAAAGTGCCGAGATGAAAAGTGATATGCGTACTCTTGAAGGTCAGGTAACTATTCATTGTGCAAATCTTGAAAGTAAAATTGATGTGCAAGGTTCTAAGTTGTCTGAGAAAATAGATAGCGTTGTGAATGACATGAATGCGAGATACGACGAAGTGCGTAGCGAGATTGCGAGTGTCTCGTCTAAAACCGAGTCTCTTGAATCCCAAGTGGAAAGTTTGCGTATCGAAGTTGAAAAGTTGCGTACTAACGCGACCGAACCTGAAGACGGGGAAACTTGTCTTAAAGAGCCGATAGTGAGTAGTGATGCTCAACCTTTCTCTACTTTTATTCCTGTAACCAGTTTAGGATTATTTTCCATGACTACTACCTCTGTAGTGACGACAAGTCAAGGTAAACCAGTGTACTCGCTGACTACTACGACTGGAACGAATATGCCTAGGATTTCGTCCCGTAGCGAGGACTTGTTTGAGGATAGGAGACGTGTCGATCAAGGTCGGATGTTGGGAAAGTGAACATGGCATGAGGAAGTGACCGATGATGTTTTTGCTTTTAGGTCTGAACCTTTTAAGTATCGACATCCTTCTGTTGCCTCTTCTTTACAAATTCCGTGTTCTCAACAACCCGAATTTGATCGAGATCTCAGGTTTGAATTTCCTAAGGTAACTCCTACGCCGATTTCTGTGGGTTGTCATTTTAAACCCAATGAATCTTGTGATCCCTTGAGACCATCTCAAAAGGAGGACACTGTGTGGCTTCAGTTACGTCAGTTCGGGAATGTTGTTGATAGTCATTCTGCGCGTCCGTTACGGCTTAATGACATCAATTTCTTCCCTACGTTTAGTGGAACTCCCGGGGAATCCGCTAGGAAATTCTTAACTGAAATTGCTCAAAATAGCGACCTAATGAAGCTAACGTCTTCTGATAAAATGTTGGTTATTGGTCGTAGGCTGACTGGATTAGCTTTGATCTGGTACACGCACGAGAAAGCTAAACTCGTCACTTAGGAAGATTTCGTACGAGCTTTTCTGGATCATTTCGAAAACCACAGGCTTAAAAAACGTTATTTGCAACAGCTCTACTCTGTAAAATATCATGCAGGTGTTTATGAAAATATGGCACAATTCGCTTGGCAGTTGCTAGATAAATATAAATTATACGCTTCGCCATATGTTGAGGAGGATATAATCGAAATAATAATTCAAGCTCTTCCTGAGTCTATAGGTAAATTATTAAGATTGCACACTCCCGAAAGCATAAATAATCTTATTGATATGTTACAGAACTTAGACAGTCCTACTAATACTGAGCTAAATAAAGATATCCTTTCTGATTCTGAATCTAATGTAACCGAACCTAAAGGAAATAAAGTTAATAATGACCGTAAATTTAAACCTAAAATCAGAGCAACTAAAGTAACCAAATCCAGTAGTACTCAAACTGAACGGGTTAATTTTTATTCATCTAAGAATAATAATAAATCTTCAAATTTTCAAAATAATTCTTCTGGTAGGAGATTTAATCAAAATTTTAATAATGGTAATAGATGGAGTAATAATTCAGGTAGAAATAATAATTTTGGAAATCATCATAATGATAACTATGTAAAACGTAGTAGGTTTTCTGACAATGATTCGTATCGCAGAGGAAATAATCAGCGTTTTGTAAACAATAGTAATATGCCTGTGAGTGATAATAATAATCAAAACAATAGTCAGATTAGTAGTAACGTGCCAAATAATAGTGTTGCCTATAATTCTCCTTGTCAGAGTAGAGTGGTAGAGTGTAGTTGTTGTACTCTAAATGTTCCTGGAGGTAATGCGGCCATCAGAGAAGTTAAGTGTGGTTGTTCGCAGGTAGATGATCATATGAGAGTTAGTGCTGTTTCAAACCGGCCGTGCTGTTCTCGCATAGTTGATTTGAACGCCACGGGCGTCCTTCAGCCTGATTGTATGGGAAGGCCGCGCCCTTGTCGTGTGAATCGATCCGATGATGATAGGTTGGGGGAACAGGCTAATCTCGTATCTCATGACGGGTTGATGTGGGGAAACATAACCTCAGAAACCTGAAGCGATTTAATTGCTCCGAGCAGCGCAGGCAAGAATTACTGCCTCGAAGCAATTGAATCGAAGTCTTGCTAAATGCATGGCGGTCGCATGTATTTAGTATTTGCCTTATTGCAATTGAGCGTGACGATGACTTCACGTTAAGTCATGGTTGATTGTGATAGGTTTTGTGTGGAAAGATGTGTAATTAAAAATTAAATATTAATATGTTATCTTAATCATTATATGTGAACTTTAAATAATATATACATATCTAAATAAAATATTACTAATACTTATCTTCTTATTATCTCAATGACTAATTATTAATTTTCTTTAATATATTAAATACTTTTCTTTTTTTTAATTACTAAATGGTTTAATCGCCTTTTATGATTTTTCTTTGGTGTTTTGCGGTGCTAAGTCTGGCTCGTATGTGGGATGTGGTTGTTGGTATATCCAGTTTTGTTGAGAAGAAATTCAATGAATGGAGAAAGGTCTTCTCAATTCATTTCATTTCTTTTCCGGGCCCTGGGAGAAATGTAACAGCCTAGTTGCTGTTCCATTTTATTTTATTTTCTCCCCTTTTATTTTTCTTAGTCTCCGTTTTGTTTTCTTTCAGTGTGTTCTCTTTAGCTCATTCTCTTTGGTTGGTTTTAGACTCTTTGAGCATTTTCCGCTTGGATTTTTCTTTGGATTTTTAATCGTTATCCATCCAGGTTTTCGTTAGTCACGCAGCAATGACTTGGATCTAACGCTTGTTTTTGATTGGCCCTAGTCAATGCTTCGTGACTTGTTTTTTGCTGATTAGTGTGAATCAGCCATCTTCTCCGTTTGCTGGGAGAACTGCTCTCCCACGCCATATTAGTTTAGTTCCAATTTTTTAAACGAAGCGACTAGATGCATGGGCTTTCCATCACCTGTACTTCCTAAGCCCTGTCTACGAAAGGTAGATATAAATACTAAATTTAACATCATTTTCGATTTTCGTCTGATTTCGTCTATTCCGATGCAATATATTATTCATATTAAGAAGAATTAAACCGATACTAGTGTTAACAGGACTTTTCAACATCATCATTTCGAAATTTTCACCGTATTAAATTTATTAGTTGTTTTGAGATTATTTATTGATATGTACAATATGTTCTAAATTTCAGTATGGGGCCGCTATTGACCGAATTCTTACATTATAAATATCGGTTCGTTAGATTTCAATAATCATATGCCAATTTCTCGTCTCCAGTTTTTCCTAATCTATTCGAAATTCCCGGTTAGCCATGTTTGACAGCTACCGCATATTTTCCTTACTTGATCAAATTAGCAACATGTCTGCTCGACTATTTTTGCGTACCGCTTTGATGCTAATAGTAAATTTTAATTTATTCGACATGGTTCGATAATTTTTGGTTTCAACTCCAGCCACTATTCTCCAATGAAAAAATCATATTTCATAACAATATTTTGTATTTTCAAAATTTATTCAGAACGTCTTTTGTATAACGTAGTAATCGTCTGTAATGACGTCACAAAATTATTAAGGTTAAAGTGATTCTTTAATTACCATGCATTTTGAACTAGAACTTCTTTCGTGTAAGTAATACTGTACTAACACTTTTCTAAATTGTACAACAATATTTCGGAAATAATTTGTGAAAACACCAACGAAATTTGTTAATTATTACAGAAATTATGGACATTAATGTGTGACTACATAACTTTCAGTTCTGCTTAATTCATGTATACCAGCGATTCAAATTTGTTTGTTTTACAATTCAACAGTAATTCTGTTCAGATTCTGATAAAGTTATCATAGCCGAAAGCGCGAAATATGTAAATTCAAAGCAATAAATTGAGTTCTGAAATTTTTATATTTCTTCGAAAACAATCTTGAGTTTATGTTCAGTGAACGTAGTGTAGAAACCTCTCAGTTAACCAGGTACGATCTAAGGCATTAGTTCATAATCCTCGTACAGTGTTTGGTAATATTTATAATGTGCAGTGAGTTATTTAATGTTTAACTTGATATCTATTGGAAATTAGCTATGAATCGTTACGTGAAGTTGACAGCAATTGATACTATATTATTTCTGTGTTTCGGTAAACCTATCGTTTTAAGTGATGTTATTTCAATTAGATTAGATCGGTTCATAAATCCGTAGACCAGTGGTAGGATTCTTTCGCCAGCTGAGAAGTGATGACTTGGGAAGGGAACTATATATCAAATTTCTGGTTATTTCTGCGTTGACATATGAAGTGACTCCAGCATGTGATTTGTGTGAATATATAAATATTATTTGCGTTTTGCGTTATGACACTACGTTTGGACTGAGTTGCGACCGTCATTCGTTGTGTTCGTTCGTCTTTATTTCAGGAACTGCGATTCCAGACTACAGGTGTGGGCCCTACTAAGGTAAAGGTAAGACATGGTCTTTTGCCACCCTGTAGACTTCGAAGTGAGTAAAGACATAGTATGAGTCACATATGAGTCGTTATGCGTATCATCGTTTGAGATTATTTCCCAAGTAAAGATTTGCGTTTTTTCTTTCTTAATCTGTCGCTAATCTGAACCAGCTGGTACTTCGGAGTATGAACTGACGATCTAATTAAAAGATTGGAGGTGTCGCCTTACCGGTATTTCCTCCCTCGATCTAAATTATTTTTTTACAGCGATCACAAGGATCTGGAATTCTCTTTCCCAGATATTCTTAAATCTGGAAGGCATTTCAGCGCCGCTCGTCTGGGGTGTAGAAAATGTTTGGAGCTAGAGTTTAGGTTAGATGCGTTGCGTGGTTACTCTAGGCTCCTGGCGACCCTATTTGTCTGTGTGATCCACTTTTGGGATCGTTAGGTTGGGGTGCGTTGCAGGAACATACCATAGACTGTTAAAATTCCAAACTCAACAAAACTACTACGACAGGATTCCATATGACCCAAATCAGCGAGACATCTAACAGCAGCCTTTTGTGAAAGTAATGCATTTCTAGCTCCTGTAGAATTTCCCCAGAAGATAACAATATGAGAGCAGTGAATGAAAGAACGCAAAATAGGCCTGTATTAGACAATTTTTAGGAATTAAAAATTTCAATCTTCTTAACATAAATAATACCTTAGAAAGTTTTTAACATAAAATATTAGTATGAATTTTCCAGTCCAGTTTCATGTCCAAGTGTAAACCCAATAACTTTACTGAGTCTTTCTTATTAAAAGAACATATATTATTTAAAAGTGAAAAAGACATAATCCCGGTCTTTTTCTCGTTCAGCGATAAGTGATTATGTGAGAACCATTTAGAAGCGTTCTTGAAATTGGAATCATTCAGAACTTGCAAGGTGAAATTATTATTACCAGTGGATATGAAAGTTGTGTCATCAGCATAAAGGACCAATTTAAGGTCAGTAAAATAAGGGAGATCATTAATATATATTACAAACAATAACGGGTCCAATTCGAACCCTGTGGAACATCTGTAGAAATATTCTTTTTAACAGATACATTTTGACAGATACATTTTTAACATATTGAGAACGGTTATATAGGTAGCAAGATAAAAGCTTTATAGCAGTACCACTGGTGCCATAATGTACGAGTTTATCAATTAAAATTTTATAAGATATGGAGTCGAATTCTTTACTCAAATCCACCATGGTAAGACAAGTAATTTTCTTGTTCTCAATTATATCTGTAATAACAGAGTCCAGAGTACTCATAGTAGACAACCCTTCTCTGAAACCAAATTGGTTTGGATTCAAAAGATTACCGACTACAAAAAATAATGTTCGTTGTTGTTTTATAAAAAATCCAAAAGTTTAGAAAATATTGGAGGTAAAGAGATGGGCTGCTCTGCTATAATTAGAAGGGTTGCTGATATCACCATTGTTCTTATATATTGGTATGACTACAGAACATTTCAGACAGTCCGGGAAGACTCCTTCACTTAAGGACCAATTAATGAGATACAAAAGAGACTCCAATAGGTAGTCAACAATTTGTTTCACTAAGAAGTTAGAGATTCCAAATATGTCCTCACTCCTAGAGTTCTTGAAAGATCGTATCACTTTTAACAGATCATTTACTCTAATTAAGTTTAAATTCTTAAAAATTGATTTTTTTAACAGGCAAATTGATTTATATACTATTAAGATGAATATTTGTTGCATTAGCATTCTGTGTTATATTCAGGATGCCATCGAGAAAAAGTCATTAAACTGATCAGGAGTAATCTTAGATTCATTTGTATTATGTCCATTAGATTTTTGCACTTTGTTTATAATGGACCAAGCCATTTTAGATTTATTAATAGCCAAAAAAATTGTATGGGCAGTAAACTCTTTTTTTTTGCCTTTTTAAGGGCTTTACGATACTAATTTTTTTGCCTCTCTATACAATTTACTCTGAGTATTGGTAGAGCTATTAGAATACAATGAACGTATTTTTTGTCTCATGTTACGCAAATTGTCTGTGAACCAGGCCCCATGTAAACCTTTTTTACGAGAGGATTTAATTTTGGTACAACAGGAGTCAATGAATTTTGCCAATAAATTTAAGAATATATACCAGGCAGCTTCAACTAATTACAATCTATAAATATTTCAGAAAAAAATTGTCGATTCTAGACGATTAATAAGTAATTGTATATTTTCTGGAACTAAGACTCCTTACATAAATGGATTGAGTTAATTCAGGTTCTAAGCGACCAGAGCTAACTATTAACAATAATAGACCACGATGATCAGAAATTTCAAAATCAGTCACTCCACATACAAATTGAACATTATCCGAGTTTGTAATAACAGTATCAAGGCAAGCATCAAGTTTTGTAGGTAGGTCATTTAAAAATTTTAAACTATGCGATGAAATATAGTTACAAAATAAGACACACTCTGGAGAATCCTTAGACAAATCAACATTAAAATCACCTATTAAATATAATTTAAATTTCTGGAACTTAAACATAAACACGCATATTTAGAAAGTCTCAGAATCTTTGTTACGTGATATCGTTCACTGCAGTAGTATAGGACGATCGGTTGCAAAACAAGTGAGATACAGATTGAGTATAGGTCTGTGGCAATTGTATAAAATAATTGCGATAAACAATAACATCCCGTCCATTATAAACTATTGTTTCAAGCAATAAGTTTATCGTTCACCAACGATTACTTGAATTTATCTAAAACTAAGGGTATGGTGTAAATCCGTACGATTTCTGTTAAACGAAGCTACGAATAACGCCATACTAATGTATAGAATATTTAAAACGTAACAATGTTTCATACCTTAAATTTCATACTCCTTCTTTCTAATTGAGTATCCTTGCTTGATACAAAGTAGGTTTTTGATATTCGAAGTTCATCACGATCTGACATAACTAGTAATTTGTTCATACGAGTTTAATGTTTACTATTTTCGATTAGGAGAGAACAATAACATATATAGTGTAAAGAACTACAATGAATTAAATATGACAAAATCTACGTGCAACCTTGTGTATTGAATGTACGTCGAATCGAACAGACACTGTTTCAACTAAAGAAGCGAAGAAGAGAGTTAAAAGATAAAAGTATGGTTTTAATTTGAATATTACTCAATCTACGCAATTCGCATACGAGATAATCGTCGTGACTTTTTAAAAAGATCGCACTTGAACAGCTAAACTGCGAAGGAAATGAATGAACTTGAGACAATTTGCGATAAAAAATACTACGGCGCATACCTATAGAAAACATCAATATTCCAAAACAAATGAATTTTTATAGAGTTAAAAGTATTATATAGAGTGTGGTCTTTCATGTTGGTTGTTAAAAAATCAGGCAATACCAGCGCAAAGAGATTTCGTATAAAGCTCCAAAGGATACAGTTTCGCAAACTTTATTGGATAACTTAGATAATAATAATGCATTAAACAGGAATAAGCTTTTCATTTCATTTTAGGCCATTGTTACTAGCATAATTGTCAATCACCGGCAACGATTCTTTGCATATGTATGGAACTGAACAGGTTTATATCAAAGGGTCGAATAACTCTAAACGTAAGTAACAAAAGCAAAACTAATGTTATTGTAGTATATTATTAGTGTATTTAAGCTTACTTTTTATAATTTCCTTTTTTCCCAAAACAAAATGCTCTTGTATTAGATTGTCGTTTAAGACATCGTTTAGTCTATATTTTGGCTCAAAACTCGAACAAGAGCTTGGTAGTTGTTCATTCATAGTTCTGAAATCTATTGTAGATTAGAACACGTAAATACCAAAACAAAGGTAACAATTGATTAGAACGATCAAACTCCATGTTACAAATGCTTGTCGAGTGGAACAAAGAATGCTCCAAATGTAATATAATGAAGCAGGTTACTATTGAACAAACAAGTTAAAAGCGCACTCTTTTATTTATGAATAGAATCTTTGTTACGTGATATGTTTCACTGCAGTCGTATAGGACGATCGGATGTAAAAAATAGTGAGATAGAGAATGAGTATAGGTTTGTGGTAATTGTGTAATATAATTGCGGTAATCAATAACACGATTTCCATTATAAACTATTGTTTCTAGCAAAGTGTTTATCGTTAAGCAACGATTATTTGAATTTCTCTAAAACTACGAGTATTGGGTGAATCCGTACGATTGCAGGGGAACGAAGCTACGAATAAGGGCAAATAAATATTGTAGAGTATTTTAAACCTGACAATTTTTTATATCTTAAATTTAAGTCCCCTCCTTCCCAAATGAGTGTCCTTACTTGATACAAAGTGGGTTTAAATATTCGAAGTTCACCATGATGTGACAAAGCAAGTAAGTTGTTCATACGAGTTTAATGTTAAGTGTTTCGCGAGTAATAGTAAACAGTAACATATATAGTGTAGATAACTACAATCATTTAAAAATGACAATATCTGCGTGCAACCTTGTGTATTGAATGCATGTCGAATCGAACAAATATTGTTCCACCTAAACAAGCGAAGAACAGACTTGAATGATTAAAGTATCTTTTCAATTTGAATATTTCTCATACTACGCAATTCACCATACGAGATAATCGTCGAGTCTTTATAACAATATCTCACTTGAACAACTAGACTGCCAAGGAAATGAAAGGGCTTAAGAAGATTTGCGGTGGAAGTACTACGGCGAATAACCGTAGAAAACATCAGTATTGCAGTTCTAATGAATTTTTAGTATATTGCAAGTATTATATAGCTTGTGGAGTCTTATGTTGGTTGTTAGATGATCAGGCAATAACTGCGCGAGGCGATATCATATACAGCTCCAAAGGAACCCTTTTCGCAATACATTATTGGATCACTTAGATAATATTAATGCATTAAACAGGAATAGGCATTCATTTCATTGTAGGCCATTGTTACGAGCAAAATTGTTAGTAACGCTGCAACGATTCTTTAGATATGTATGCAACTAAACAGGATTATATCAAACTGTCTAATAAATCTGAAACGTAAGTAAGAAAAGCAAAACTAATGTTATTGGAGTATAGTATTAGTGTATTTATGTTTATTTTATGTAATTTCGCTATTTTAATAAAACAAAATGCTTTTGTAGAACATTGTCGTTTAAGACATCGTTTATTCAATATTCTGGCTCATAATATTCGAACAAGAGTATGCTTGCTTAACATTCATAGTTTTGAAATCTATTGTAGATTAGAACACGTAAATACCAAAACAAAGAAAGCAAGTGATAAGAACGATCAAACCCTATGTTACGTATGCTTGTAGATTTGAACAAAGATTGTTTCAAAGTTAATATAAGGAAACTAGTAACTATTGAACTAAAAAGATTAAAACGCACTCTTTTATTTAAGAATACGTATATTTAGAAAGTTTCGGAATCTTTGTTACGTGATATCGTTCACTGCAGGCGTATAGGACGATCGGTTGTAAAACAAGTGAGATACAGATTGAGTATAGGTTGGTGGCAATTGTGTAATATAATTGCGTTAAACTATAGCACCCTTTCCATTATAAACTATTGTTTCTGGCAATGTGTTTATCGTTCAGCAACGATTATTTGAATTTGTCTAAAACTAGGAGTATTGTGTGAATCCGTACGATTTCTGCAGAACAAAGCTACGAATAACGCCAAACTAATGCTTTTAGAGTGTATTTGAAAGCTTAGAATTATTTATATCTTTCATTTATGTCTCCTTCCTAATTGAGTGCCCTTACATAATACAAAGTGGGTTTAGACATTCGAAGCTCATCATGATGTGACCTAACTAGTAAGTTGCTCATACGAGATTAAAGTTTACTGTTTTGCGATTAATAGTGAACAATAACACATTTAGTGTAGATAACTACAATGAATGATATATGACAATATCTGCGTTCTATCATCTGTTTTGAATGAACGTCGAATCAAACAAATGCTCTTCCAGAGAGTTGAGAGCGAAGCGAAGAAGAGAGTTGAATGATAAAAGTATCGTTTTAATTTGAATATAATTCAATCTACGCAAGTCACCAACGAGATAATCGTTGTGACTTTTTAACAAGATCTCACTTGAACAGGCAACACCTATAATGTTAGTTTGGCGTTAATCGTAGCCTCGTTCCGCAGAAGTCGAACGGATTCATACAATACCGCTTGTTTTACACAAATTCAAATAATCTTTGCTGAACGATAAAGACATTGCTAGAAATTGTATTGACATTGCGGTTATTGTTTACCGCAATTACGTTACACAATTGCCACAAACCTATACTCAATCTGTATCTCACTTGTTTTATAACCGATCGTCCTATACGATTGCTGTGAACGTAAAAAAATATCTGAATTTTTCTAATTATACGTATTCTCAAACAAAAGAGTGCGTTTTAAACTTGTTTCTTCAATAGTTATTTGTTTCACTATATTAACTTTAGAACATTCTTTGTTCGACTCCACAAGCGTTTGTAACATATTGGTTGATCGTTCTAATCATTTGCTATCTTTGATCTGGTATTTACGTGTTCTATTCTACAATAGATTTCAAAACTACGAATGTTCAAATGGCATACTCTTGTTCGAGTTTTGAGCCAAAATATTGAATAAACGATCTATTAAAGGGAAATCAACTACAAGAGCATGATGATTCGGTAAAAAATCTAAATTACAAAAATTATGCTTAAATACGCTAATTATACAGTCCAATTACATTAGTTTTGCTTTTGTTACTTACGTTTCAGAGCTATTCGACCGTTTGATATAATCCTGTTTAGTTGCATACATATCTAAAAAATCGTTGCCGTGTGACTGACAATTTTGCTCGTAACAATAGCCTACAATGAAATGAAATGCTTATTCCAGTTTAATGCGTTAATATTACCTAAGTTATACAATAAAGTATTGCGAAACTGTTTTATTAGCTGCATACGACATAGCCTCGCGCTGGTATTGCCTGATCATATAACAACCAACATCAGACACCACAAGCCATATAATACTTGTAATTCACTAAAAATTCATTAGTGCCTCAATATTGATGTTTTCTACAGTTATTCGCCGCATTATTTTCATCGAAAACCGTCTAAAGTTAGTTCGTTTCTTTCGTAGTCTAACTGTTCAAGTGAGATATTTTTAAAAAGTCACGACGATTATCTCGTAGGTGAATTGCGTAGATTGAGTAATATTCAAATTAAAACCATACTTTTATCTTTCAACTCTCTTTTTCGCTTCTTTAGTTGGAATGATTTGTTCTATTCGACGTTCAATCAAAATAGAAGGTAGCACGCAGATATTGTCATATATCATTCATTGTAGTTATCTAAACTATATGTGGTCTTTTTCACTATTAATCGCAAAACAGAAAACATTATACTTGTATGAACAACTTACTAGTTATGTCACTTCATGATGAATTTCGAATGTCTAAACCCACTTTGTATCAAGCAAGGATACTCATTTAGAAAGAAGGAGAC
The DNA here is from genome assembly GCA_022664845.1 of Lepisma saccharinum. Classification (NCBI taxonomy): domain Eukaryota; kingdom Metazoa; phylum Arthropoda; class Insecta; order Zygentoma; family Lepismatidae; genus Lepisma; species Lepisma saccharinum. Next base: position 20,561 of record JAGDQP010020638.1, on the reverse strand, counting down.
AGAAATCAAAGATATAAATCTTTGTAAGCTTTCAACTACACTATTTCACACACGCAAGGTTTACATCTAAATGCCTTAGGCAAGGTATTTGTTTGTGAAACTTTTTAGGAGTATTACTGGGCTTCCCCCAAAATACTAATGGAAAGAAAGGAATCGCCCTTGATTGGAAGAATCAGGGAAACTTGTAAAGTCTACCGCCAGTAAATTCGCTGCGGATTTGTACTTCAGGGATTTTCTCTCGTCTTTCTCTAATGTTGATCATATTATTGAACATCAGAAAGGAGTGAGTTGTGATTTTAGGGATCTATGTATTGTAAATTCTTTTATCTTTATACTTCATTTTAATATTCAGTCTATAAGAAATAAAACTGGGTGAATTGGATATCATTCTACAGGATATACGTACCCATTTTTTATGTATTAATGAGCATTGGTAGGTTAAATCTCTATGAAATTGGTATGTATACCGCTCAAGGTTATAACCTAATTAATGTCTATTGTAGAGAAAATCTAAATTGTGGAGGTGTCGCCATATTCATGAGAAAGGATTTGAACATAGAATATGAAGTACTGCATTTATCTGAGGTGTATGAATCCAAAATGTTTGAAATCGTTGGTTTTAAAATGGTGAAATTGAGAGTCATTCCAATTTCACTATATCGTACATCTGATTTAAGCCCAGATATATTTTTCTATAAACTTGATTCGCTCTTTGGTATTTTGGGGAATTTTCGTCAATACAAGCTCATTATTTTAGGAGACATAAATATAAATGTTTTAAAGAGCTCTAATATTGTAAACAAATTTGAAGGGGTAGAGTTCTTTTGACTTGTTTTTTTTTTAAATGATTTGCCTACTCGGCATCAGGCTTGTCTGGATAATGTTATTACTAATGCTGATTTTAAAAGAACATCGTGTGGTACTATTGAACTTAAGTTATTAGACCATCTTGGGGTTTGGACGATTTTTGAATCTTCGTCTATCGCTAATTCCCTCCAAAATAGCAGTGTAACTATAAAATATCGACAACTTCATATAAATAATATTACAACTTCACGTAATTATTTACTTTCTATTGATTTTGATTTATTTTTTACGATCGTGTAGTGATGTGGATGATGCTTGGGCTGCATTGTTGCATGATGGCATACTGAGATATTGTCCACTGCTATCTAAGAAAATGCCTCATAACGTTTCACATAAGAATCATTCATGGTATACTGTACGGTTACATTGTGTGAAAAAACAACAATTATTGCGTTCTTATTCTCAAATAAGGAATGTTAGCATGGAAGATTTATCTAAATTCAATAATTTGAAGAAGTTGTATAAACAAGAAATCACTAAAGCAAAGATAAATTATAATGATTCGACTATTAGGAAGTCAAAAAAATAAAGTTCTGGCAGCGTGGATACTAATTAAGGAAGAGTAATCAACTATTAGTCGTATTGAAACCAGTTAAATTTCTGTTGACGATTTTCAACGTCACCTTGCAGATAGTATTGTGTCCTGTTATGATCCATCTCAAAGCAGGTTCTTTATGACTTTGCATCAGACTGAGAAACAAAAATTTAAACTTGACCACTTTACTCCAGATACTATCATTTTTGCTGTGAAGAAAATGAAATGGAGTTATTCGGAGGATAGTTTTGGTATGTCTGCATATATTCTTAAGCATATAATTGATCTAATTTTATACCGTTATGTAATGTAATAAATACCTCCATTGTTTAGGGTAAATTTTCCTCTATATTAAAAATACCATAATTATACCAATTCACAGGAAAGGTAAAAAGGATGTTAATAATTATTGTCCAATTGCTCTTACTCCTATAAAATCAAAAGTATTTGAGTATGTATTGTTAGAACAATAAAGTTCTTACTTTAAGGTTAATAAACTCTTGAATGACTGTCAATATGGGTTTAGAGCGGTCATAAGTGAAATGTATTCAAATATGGAACATCAAAGGATAACTTCTGCAACCTTAATTGATTTAAGTAAGACGTACCCTCTCTCATACTTGTCTGATTAGAAAGGTATCCTTGTACGGAATAGAGGGGAACGAATTAAATTTGTTTAGTACATACCTGAAGGAATCGTAATCTAGTCGTAAAAGTGAACGACAATATTTCGGGTGCCATGACTATAAATAGGGGTGTCCCACAGGGTTCCGTCCTGGGTCCTCTATTTGTTATATATATTAATGACTCCCCCAGAGTTTCTGTGTAATAGTCGAATACTGTGTGCGGACGATACTACAATGTTATTAGGGAATAGCAATTTAGATGTTGTCAATATTGAAAAAGCTATTGAATTTAGACGTGTTAGTTTATGGTTCAAACAGAATAACATGTATATGAATCCTGACAAAACAGAGAACATTCTATTTACCCTTAATAATAACATTTTAATGAGTAACAGCAGAAGTTCGGTTAAGTTCTTGGGTGTCCATCTGGATAGGAATCTATCATGGAACAAACCCATTAATAATGTTATTCAGAAACTAGCAAAAAAATATTCCCTTTCATTGGAATATAAGAAAATGTCTTTTCATGTTTTCATCCCATCACACATTAACTATGGCATACTCTTATGGGAAAATGCTCAAAGGGCTAAGGAGGTTTTTCTATGTCAAAAGAAGGTCATCCGTACAATTTTTCATATAGCCGGTCATGACTTTTGCAGGTTTTTTTAAAGATATTTTAGATATTATAGGATTTTAACTGTTTCTTGTAATTTCGTATTTTATTTAATCTTATATGTGAAATATCATTTGAATGAATTTGATGTTGCTGTGAATTTACACACCCATAATAGTAGGAATAAATACTCACTTGTTAAACCAAGGTTAAGACTTGAAAAAGTTAATAAGTCATATCTTATACAGGGCATAAAGTTCTTTAACCTCTTACCTCCGGACCTTAAGGCACTTCTACTTACAAGTTTCAAACGGGAATTGAAGAACGTCTCAATATTAAGTGAGGGTTATACTATTGATGAAATTGAGTCTTTTCTAAGAAAAAAGTACCAGCTCACACAAATTTACTCCTGTGTTACAATCACTGTACTGATACTTTAATATACTTATGAGTTATTGTTTATTTTGACCGTGCAACACTTTTATTCTGTCATTGTAGTTTTGTTTTGTGGATGACTAACTCAAACTTTTGAACATTATATATGCATTTATTTACTTTTTTATGTGTATTTATATATTTATTTTATCTGTTTGTCTAAATGTCGTTTCAACATGATATTAACAGATTCTGTGTAAGATGTGTGCTGTAAATTATTGGTTAAGATAGTTCTATACTTATTTAATAAGACGTTTTAGTAGTATATATATATATATATATATATGTGTGTGTGTGTGTGTGTGTGATATATGCCGTAAATTATCCTACTTTTTGACAATACGTTATATGTATATGTACATTTATATGATATGACGACATCAAATGCAACAATGTTGTTATAAGATGTATCTATAAATAAATAAATAAATAAATAGGTATCGCAAACTATTATAAATGTACGTATTATAAAATAAATGATACACTTTATAAATATGCTGTCCATTATTATGTGTTTTGTTGTATTATCATTGCAAGAATCTCTGTTCGACCTAACACAAGCAATATACAATAGTAATAGTAGTTTGCTCTCTTCTACTTACCTCCAAGAGATCTTGAAGGTAGTTGTTCACGAATTCAAAGAATTGTTGCTGGGTGATTTACAATTTGTTCGTAACAATAGCCTACAATCAAAAACGTACTGTTCTTAAAGCAATTACATCAAACAAGTTATACAATAAAGGATTGTGAAACTCTGTTTCAAAAGGAACTCCACATGACTTCAAGTCGCGGAAAACTTGAATAATCTTCTGTTAACCAACAAAGAATTAGAATAGTAATACTTTAAGAAGTTTTATTACTGCAAAATTGATGTTCTAAAGAGTTAGTCTCTGTAGAATTAGCATTGCAATAAGTCTACAGTTCATTCAATATTTCCTCTCTCTTTGCAGCAATGACATCGAATTTCATTACGAAATCCAGATATACGAGGGTCAGTCAAATGAAAATCTTAAAAACCTTGTAAAAAAGTAATAAGCGAATGAGAAACACTTGTACGTATTTTATTTTTCTACATAATTCAACCCACGCTGAGTTCACGTTTCCCATCGTTTTTAATGTGCCTGAATACCTCTAGAAAAAATGTTTTTTTGGTTGGCTGTGCAACCAGTTATGCACCACTCGTTGAACGTCTTCATCAGATTGGAACTTCTTCCCTCCTAGTGACTCTTTTAGGGGTCCAAACATGGAAAATTGCTTGGAGTGAGATCCGGTGAGTAACGAGGATGGGGAAGACACTCAAAATGAAGATCTTGAGTGGTCGCTGCCTTTGCTCGGGCAGTATGATGCCGCGCGTTGTCATGCTGATGAAGGACAGTTGTTGTCAGCAGTCCGCATCTCTTGGTGCGTATAGCTGGTTTCATTTGATTTTATAGTAGATCGGAATACGAGGCACTATTCACTGCGCGTCCCGATGGCATATAGTGCTCCATAACAACACCCTGTTGGTCCCAAAATAGAGTAAGCTTCATTATTTCCCCTGCAGATGGCTGTGTTCGAAACTTTTTCGGTTTCGGTGATGATGAATGCCGCCATTCCGTACTCAATTTTTTTGTTGCCGGGATGTAATAATCCACCCATATTTCATCCCCAGAAGTCATTACCTTCTCGTCTGTAGCGCTGCAAAAGCTGTTCACACACATCAACACGTCGCTGTTTCAGCTGATCTGTCACCTGGCGTGGTACTCATCTGGTGGATACTTTCCGAAACCGAAGCATATCATGGATTTTATAATGAACTGAACAATACCTTATGCTAATAATTTTCACAACATCATACACAGTCACTCGGTGATTGTCCCTTATCACTGCTTCAACAGCTTCAATCGTCTCCGGCGTCACAACTCGATGCGCTTGACCCGGGCGTCAACAGATGTTACACCACTTACGAATTACCTGCTCCACTCATAAACTTGTTGTACTAACACACATGAGGCACCATACTGTACCTTCATTCTTCGATGAATGTCGATAAGTTTCACACCTTCACTAGTCAAAAATCTTATGACCGAACGCTGTTCCTCCTTGGTGCACGTTGATAGTGGGGTGTCCAACTTGCAACTATTCATGTGGCGAAACTGAGGTCGCTAAGCTCTTCTTCCGCCTATTGGATAAAAGTAACACCATTAGCAACAATATAACAAACTTTTATAACTGCAACATGAAAATTACAATTTATAAAGAACTTTTAAGGTTTTCATTTGACTGACTCTCGTACAATTCTGCTTAGTCTGGACAAATTTAAATAAACCATGTTTTCGATTAACAGATTCACCGAAACAGTAGTTTATGTTGAGAAACATGTTATTCCTAATCGAGATTTCATTATACAGCAACTGCAAATGGATATTCTTCTTGTAGCACTCTTGTTTTGATAGCAATCATTACTTAGGATCACAGTGAACAACATGACGTTAAAAGTAGCGCGAACTGGTATAAAAGTACGTATTTTTAAATAAAAGATTCACTTTTAAATCGTCTGTCCATTATTATGTGCTTAGTTGTATTATCATTGCAAGAACCTTTGTTTGGCCCAAAAGCCATTCGTAACAGGGAGTTCAATATATATAATCAATTGCAATGTTATTAACATGTTCTAATTTACAGTAATTTATAGCAGACCATATCGGAAGATCATAACGTATTGGGAGAGTACACACTAGTGTAAAAGTAATGAGTGCTCGAGGATTTTTTTTTTAATCATTGCAATAGGTATCATTAGATCCTGCAGTAAAAATTGTTACAGTGTCAGTTTCAGATAAAGTATCTTAGTTCATAATATCACCAAAAATCTCATTGGACTTTGCACCAGGTTTAATAATTTCCAATATTTTATGTTCATTCTTAGTAGCTAACAAATTACATAGACACTTCCCATGGCTATCAGCAAATAAGCGAAGCCTTTTAGGCTTACAAATTACTATAGTAGGCAGTAGTTCATCAAATGAACTTAAGGTTGGTTTATCAGATGCTTGCATTAACGAAAAAGTTCTGTTTTCTAAAATAGTTATTTTCTCTGTAAGCAGTAGCATAGTAGGGAGCAAATTACTATTACTATTGTATATTGCTTGTGTATGGAAGTTTATTTCGTGTAATTGTGTTACATTTACCAAACTAGACTGCGTTTCAAATAGGTTCGAATTAAATTAGCTTATCTTTACATAAACAAGCTGAAACGTAACTAAAGCTAGATAAATGCTAGTTGGATATTGGTAGTTGGGCAATTTACTGTAAACTAGAACTTATTAATAACATTGCAATTCATTATATACATTAAACTCTCTGTTTCGGATGCCTGTTGATCCAAACAAAGATTCTTTCAGATATAATACAACTAAACATGTAATAATGGACAGAAGATTTAAAAGTGTATCTTTTATTTAAAAATGCGTACTTTTATACCAGTTCGTGCTACTTTTAACGTCATGTTGTTCGCTTGAATCCTAAGTAATGATTGCTAGCAAAACAAGAGTGCTACAGGACGAATATCAATTTGCAGTAGTTGCATAATGAGATGTCGTTTAGGAATGACATCTTTCTCAACATAAACTACTGTTTCGGTGGATCTGTTAATCGAAAACATGGTTTATTTGAATTTGTCTAAACTAAACAGAATTGTATATCTGGATTTCGTAATGAAATTCGATCTCTTTCTTCAACGGATACGATATATGTGAATGAAATATAGACTTATTCCAATGCTAATTCTACAGAGACTAACTTTGTAGAACATCAATTTTGAAGTAATAAAAACTTCTTAAAGTACTACTAACTAATTCTTTGTTGGCTAACAGAAGATTATTTAAGTTTTCCGCGACTTGAAGACATGTGGAGCTTGTTTCAAGACAAAGTTTACAATTCTTTATTGTATAACATGTGTGATGTAATTGCTTTAACAAGAATACGATTTTCATTGTAGGTTATTGTTACGAACAAATTGTAAACCACCCAGCAACAATTCTTTAAATTCGTAAACAAATAAACACGATTATGTATAAAACAAACGAAGATGTCTTAAAGGTAATCCGAAGAGAGGAAACTATTATTAATATTGTATATTGTTTGTGTATGGAAGTTTATTTCGTGTAATTGTGTTACATTTAACAAACTAGACTGCGTTTCAAATAGGTTCGAAATAAAATAGTTTATCCTTACTTTAACAAGCTGAAATGTTTCTCAAGCAAGATAAATTATAGTTAAATATTGGTAGTTGTGCAATTTACTGTAAATTAGAACTTGTTAATAACATTGCAATTAATTATATACATTAAACTCTCTGTTACGCATGCGTGTCGGGCCGAACAAAGATTCTTGCAATGATAATACAACTAAACACGTAATAATTTACAGAAGATTTAAAAGTGTATCCTTTAATTAATAACGTACTTTTATACCAGTTCGCGCTACGTTTAACGTCATGTTGTTCACTGTGATCCTAGGTAATGATTACTAGCAAAACAAGAGTGCTACATGAAGAATATCCATTTGCAGTAGTTGTATAATGAAATTTCGATTAGGTATAGCATCTTTCTCAACATAAACTACTGTTTCGGTTAATCTGTTGATCGATAACATGGTTTATTTGAAATTATCTAAACTAAACATGATTGTATATCTGGATTTCGTAATGAGGTGTGATCTCTTTCCTTCAATTGATAGGATATATATGTATTAAATGTAGACTTATTGCAATGCTAATTCTACAGAGACTAACACTTTGGATCATCAATTTTGCAGTAATAAAAACTTCTTAAAGTATTACTATTCTAATTCTTTGTTGGTAAACAGAAGATTATTCACGTTTTCCGCGACTTGAAGTCATGTGGAGTTCGTTTCGCAGCAGAATTTACAATTCTTTATTGTATAACTCGTTTGATGTAATTGCTTTAACAACAATACGTTTTGATAGTAGGCTATTGTTACGAACAAATTGTAAATCACCCAGCAACAATTCTTTGAATTCATGAAGAACTAAACACGATTAAGTATAAAACCAACGAAGATATCTTAAAGGCAAGTAGAAGAGAGCAAACGTCTATTAATATTGTATATTTTTTGTGTATGGTTATTTTTTTTGTAATTGTGTTATATTTACCAAACTAGACTGCGTTTCAAATAGGTTCGAAATAAAATAGCTTATCCTTAGTTCAACAAGCTGAAACGTATCTCAAGCAAGATAAATTTTAATTGAATATTGGTAGTTGTGCTAATTACTGTAAATTAGAACTTGTTAATAACATTGCAATTGGTGATATACATTGAACTCTATGTTAGGCATCCCTGTCGGGCCGAACGAAGATTCTTGTGATGATAATACAACTAAACACATAATAATGGACAGAAGATTTAAAAGTGTATCCTTTATTTAATAATACGTACTCTTTTAATAGTTCGCGCAATTTACTTATTTATTTATAATTACATCTTATAACAAGAATGTTGCATTTGATGTCGTCATATCATAAGTTATGGTCAAAAGGTACGTGTTTTATTAATTAAGTATAGAACTCTCTTAACCAATAATTTAAAAAACACATGTTACACAGATTCTGTTAATATCATATTAAAAATAAAATTTAGACAAATGGATAAACTAAACAAATAAGTACACATAAAGAAAAATAAATAGATAAATAAATACATATCTAATGTTCAAAATTTTGAGTTAGTCAATCCACAAAACAATAATACTACACTCACAGAATAAAAGTTTTACACGGTCAAAATAAACAATAACTCATAAGTATATTAAAATATCAATACAATGGTTGTAACACAGAAGAATATTTATGTGAGCTGGTACTATTTTCTTAGCAAAGACTCAAATTCATCAATAGTATAACCTTCATTTAATATTAAGACGTTCTTCACTTCCCGTTTGAAACTTGTAAGTAGAAGTGGCTAAAGGTCCAAAGGTAAGAGATTAAAGACCTTTATGCCCTGTATAAGATATGACTTATTTACTTTTTCAAGTTTTACCCTTGGTTCAACAAGTAAGTATTTATTCCTAGTATTATGGGTGTGTAAGTTCAGAGTAACATCAAATTCATTCAAATGAGATTTTACATATAAGATTGAATAAAATGCGAAATTACAAGGAACAGTTAAAATCCTATATCTAAAATACCCCCTGCAAGAATCACGACTGGCTATATGAAAAATTGTACGGAAATTCACTTGCCATAGAAAAACCTCCTTTTGCCATAGAAAAACCTCCTTAGCCCTTTGAGCATTTTCCCATAAGTGTATGCCATAGTTAATGTGTGATGGGATGAAAGCATGAAAATACATTTTCAAATATTCCAATGAAAGAGAGTATTTTAGTCGTCTTAGTAATTATAGGTTTTTCGCTAGTTTCTGAATAACATTATTAATGGGTTTGTTCCATGATAGATTCCCATCCAGATGGACACCCAAGAACTTAACCGAACTTCTGCTGTTACTCATTAAAATGTTATTATTAAGGGTAAATATAATGTTCTCTGTTTTGTCAGGATTCATATACATGTTATTCTGTTTGAACCATAAACTAACACGTCCTCCGAATAACTCAATTTCATTTTCTTCACAGCAAGAATGATAATATCTGGAGTAAAGCGGACAAGTTAAATATTTGTTTCTCAGTCTGATGCAAACTCATAAAGAACCTGCTTTGAGATGGATCATAACAGGACACATTACATTGTTTAGGAATACTATCTGCAAGGTGACGTTGGAAATCGTCAACAGAAATTTAACTGGTTTCAATACGACTAAAAGTTGATGACTCTTTCTTAATTAGTGTCCACGCTGCCAGAACTTTATTTTTTTTACTTCCCAATAGTCGAATCATTATAATTTATCTTTCCTTTAATGATTTCTTGTCTATACAACTTCTTCAAATTATTGAATTTAGATAAATCTTCCATGTTTCCATTCCTTATTTGAGAATAACAACGTAATAATTGTTGTTTTTTCATACAATGTAAACGTATAGTATACCATGACTGATTCTTATGTGAAACGTTATGAGGCTATTGCTTAGATACCAATGGACAATGTTTCAGTATGCCATCATGTAAAAAGGCAGCCCAAGCATCATCCACATCACTAAACGATCGTAAAAATAAATCAAAATCAATAGAAAGTAAATAATTACGTGAAGTTGTAATATTATTTATATGAAGTTGTCGATATTTTATAGTTACACTGCTATTTTGGAGGGAATTAGCGATAGACGAAGATTCAAAAATCGTCCAAACCCCAAGATGGTCTAATAACTTAAGTTCAATAGTACCACATGATGTTCTTTTAAAATCAGCATTAGTAATAACATTATCCAAACAAGTTTGATGCCGAGTGGGCAAATCATTTAAAAATATCAAGTCAAAGAACTTGAAATGTGTTTACAATATTAGAGCTCTTTAAAACATTTATATTTATGTCTCCTAAAATAATGAGCTTATATTGACGAAAATTCCACAAAATACCAAAAAGCGAATCAAGTTTATCCAAAAATATATCTGGGCTTAAATCAGATGTACGATATAGTGAAATTGGAATGACTCTCAATTTCACCATTTTAAAACCAACGATTTCAAACATTTTGGATTCACACACCTCAGATAAATGCAGTACTTCATATTCTATGTTCAAATCCTTTCTCATGAATATGGCGACACCTCCACAATTTAGATCTTCTCCACAATAGACATTAATTAGGTTATAACCTTGAGGCATATTCATACCAATTTCATGGAAATTTAACCAATGCTCATTAATACATAAAAATTGAGCACGTATATCCTGTAGTATGATATCCAATTCACCCAGTTAATTTCTTATAGATTGAATATTGAAATGAACTACATAGATCCCTAAAATCACAACTCACTCCTTGCTGATCTTCAATAATATGATCAAAAATAGAGAAAGTTGAGGATAAATACCTGAAGTACAAATCCGCAGCGAATTTACTGGCGGTAGACTTTACAAGTTTCCCTGATTCTTCCAATCAAGGGCGATTCCTTTTTTTCCATTAGGATTTTTGGGAAGCCCTAAAATACTCTTAAAATAGGAAGAGCCTAAGGCATTTAGATGTAAACCCTGGCGTTTGTGAAATCTTCTTCCTATATTACCTACATCAACAACAAATATATATTTTTTTTAATTTTAAAATTTCACAATTAACCTTCTTTATTTCTACATTTAAAGCAGACCATATCGGAAGATCATTGCAATAGGATTCCTTAAGTAATCGGAGGAATTATTTGAATCATTGCAATAGGTATCATTATATCCTGCAGTAAAAAATTTTACAGTGTCAGTTTCAGATAAAATATCTGAGTTCATAATTTCACCAAAGATCTCATTGGACCTAGCACCAGGTTTAATAATCCCCAATATTTTATGTGCACTCTTACCAGTTAACGAATCACAGAAATCGTTAGGATTCATACAATGTTCCTAGTTTTAGACAAATCCAAATAATCGTTCCTGACAGACAAACACATTGCTAGAAACAATAGTTTATAATGTTATTGTTTAACGCAATTATATTACACAGTTGCCAAAAACCTATATTCAATCTGTATCTCACTTGTTTTACAACCGATCGTCCTATACGACTGCAGTGAATTATATCACGTAACAAAGATTCCGAAACTTTCTAAATACACGTATTCTTAAATAAATGAGTGCGCTTTAAACTTGTTGGTTCAATAGTCACTTGTTTCACTATATTAACTTTGGAACATTCTTTGTTCGACCCGACAAGCATTTGTAACATAGGGTTTGATCGTTCTAATCACTTGCTACTTTTGCTTTGGTATTTACGTGTTATATTCTACAATAGGTTTCAAAACTATGAATGTTCAACTAACACACGATGTATTAAAGGCTAATCAACTACAAAATTATTTTGTTTCGGTAAATATCGAAATTACAAAAAGTAAGCTTAAATACACTAATAATATACTCCAATAACATTAGTTTAGCTTTTGTTACTTACGTTTCAAAATGATTCGACCATTTGAAATAATCTTGTTTAGTTGCATATATATATATCCAAAGAATTGTTGCCGGGTGATTGTCAATTTTGCTCGTAACAATGGCCTAAAATGAAATGAAATGCTTATTGCTGTTTAATGCATTAATATTACCCAAGTTATACAATAAAGTATTGCGAAACTGTTTCCTTTGGAGCTGCATACCACATCGCCTCGCGGTATTGCACGGTCATATAACAACCAACATAAATTACTACTAGCTTTATAATACTTGTAATTCACTTCAAATTTAATATTGCTTCAATATTGATGTTTTCTACGGTTATTCGCCGTACTATTTTCATCGAAAATCGTAAAAGTTTATTCATTTCTTTAGCAGTCTAGTTGTTTAAGTAAGATCTTCCTGAAAGGTATCGACGATTATTTCGTAGTTGAATTGCGTAGATTGAGTAATATTCAAAACAAAACGATTCTTTGATCAGTCAACTCTCTTCTTAGCTTGTTAAGTTGGAACAGCATTTGTACGATTCGATATGCATTGAATACACAAGGTTACACATATATATTGTCATATTTAATTCACTGTAGTTATGTATACTATATGTGTTATTGTTCACCATTAATGGCAAAACAGTAAACATTAAACTCGTATGAAGAACTTTCTCTTTATGTCACATCATGATGAACTTCGAATGTGAAAAACCCACTTTGTATCAAGAAAGGACACTTAATTATGAAGACGGAGACTGAAGTTAAAGATATAAAACATTGTTATGTTTCAGATATAGAATTAGTTTGGCGTTATTCGTATCTTCGTTCCTCAGATATCGTATGGATTCACAATATTCCTAGTTTTAGACAAATTCAAATAATCGTTGCTGAACGATTAACACATTGCTAGAAACAATAATCTGTAATGTAAAGGGTGTTACTGCTTTACGCAATTATAATACGCAATTGCTAAAAGCCTATACTAAATCTGTATCTTATTCGTTTTACAACCGATCGTCCTATACGACTGCAGTGAATGATATCAAGTAACAAAGATACTGAAACTTTGTTAATATAAGTATTAATAATGAAAAATTGTACTCTTTTGACTTGTTAGTTCAATAGTCACTAGTTTCACTGTATTAACTTTGGAACGTTCTTTGTTCGAGTCGACTAGCATTTGTAACATAGGTTTCGATCGTTCTAATCACTTAATATCTATGCTTTGGTATTTACGTGTTCTAAGCTACAATAGATTTCAAAATTATCAATGTTGAACTAGCATACTCTTGTTCGCAATTTGAGCAAAAATATTAAATAAACGATGTATTAAAGGCTAATTTACTACAAAAGCATTTTGTTTTGGTATAAAGACGAATTTACAAGAAATAAGCTTTAATACACTAATAATATACTACAATATCTTTAGCTTTGCTTTCGTTACTTACGTTTCAGAGTAATTCGACCGTTTAATATAATCCTGTTTAGTCGCATACATATCCAATAAATCGTTGCCGGGTAATTGATAATCTTGCTCGTAATAATGGCCTAAAATGAAATTAAATGCTTATTCTTATTCTTATTCTTACGTTTTCCATCGTTTCACAGCTTGGATATTTTGATTTCCTCATATTCCGAAAACAATATAATGTACAGTTCAAATTTGATTAGAACTTGTACTTTGATGTGCATAAAAATACACATCGTCATTTAGAATATAGAATAAAATAGTTAGCACTATAGAAGATATATGTTAACTAATGTAGAATAATTTTATACATAAATAAATATAAACTGTATAGACCTTAAAATTAATGCTCTTTTGATAACATCGTTTCGGATTCTTTAAGATTGTAAGCGCTATGTTCTTTCAAAAATTTCTTTAACTTCAAGTTGAAATTTAGTTTTTCTAGTATTTTAAATTTGCGGGTAATCTATTATATAGCCCCATTCCCACTTGTTCATAACATTTTTGTATTAGTCTACATTTTGGAATATTGAGTTCATAACGTTGTCTAGTATAATCTGAGTGCACTTAAATTCTCGCTTCGTAACTATTAACATTTTCTTTTATAAATTCCATGCATTGATATACATACATGTTTGTTAGAGTCATTAGTCTAACGTTTGGAAATGCATCTCTGCAATTACCAGTAGGCTGTATGTCGGATGATTCTCTTATTGCTGCTTTTTGTATAATAAATACACGCTTCGCACCATTTGAATTATCCCATAATATCAGTAAATATGAGATTATGGAATGAAAGAAAGAATAATAACCCTGTAAACAACCAATGTTTTGGAATCATATATTTAAGCCTACGCATTAAATATATGACCTTATTCAATTTCCTACAGAGATTGTCTGTGTGCGTTGATCAGTTAAGTTTTGAATCCAATGTTATGTTCAACAAATTAACTGCATCTCTTCTATTCTTGTTCTTCATACCATTTAGTAGGGAAAAGAATATTTTGTCAGTTTTGTTTTCATTTAATGTTGACCATTTCTATCGAACCAATATTTAGCTATCTTTACGTTAGGCTCACTCACCGTTTTAAGATCATTAATGTTATCACCTTTTTCAACAAATGTTGCATCGTCAGCATACATAACCTTAGGGATAACTTCTGTTGGCAGATCATTCACATAAATCACAAGCAATGGCCACAACACTGATCCCTAGGGTACCTTTGATAGATCCTTCGTCTGATTTTTAAGTTCCTGATTTTTAAGTCCTTGAGTTTATCATTAAACCAAGGACATTTATGTTGTCTCGAGATATTTAGCTAATATTATTGGACATGTGTTACTTAATATTTTTCTAATAGAAGACGTAAATTTATACCATGCATTAACTGCTGAATCGGAACTTACTTTTATATCAATCATAATTTTAATATTTATTCTATTTCTTAGCAATAACAAGTTCTTTCTTTTGAAGTTTCTTATATATATTGCTAATCAGACCTTAGCGGTTTTCCGGAGCACGTTATTCCAATTATTAGAGCACGATGATCCGATACTTCATATGGAGTGACTCCATATTAAACATGAATCTGCTATATTAGTTATTACGTTGTCTAAACATGCGTTTAGTCTGGTTGGTAAATCGTTAATTATATTGTAGCCATACGACATAGAAAAATTGTTTAAATGTACGCTCTCTTTGTCTTACTTTGTCTTACATACTTAATTACATCAACATTAATATCACTAATAGAAACTATTTTATATTTTTATTATTTATGCAAATTTAACAGCTGTGTTCCCATTACTCTAGAGATTTTGTTAGGTTACATTCACAAAATTGTTACACAATTCGTACAATGCAGAATTTACTCTACATATTTCTAGATTACCACATGACTAAGAAGGAAGGTAGAATCTATTAGGAAGATTGAATACCAATAAATTCGTGTGTAACGGATTATCCATTAGGGAGCGTATATTTGACATGAATTTGTTCTCTTCATTACATGCATCATCGTTAGAACCAGCTAAAATTACAATTAAGTCATTTTTAACATGTTTGCTACAGTTTTTTAACAAAGTGTTACATATTCTGGAGAACTTAGCTCCTGGTTTAACACAAAATCTGTAATAGCACATGATGAATCTATTAAAATGCTTGATGAACTGAAAGCAATAATGAGAGTTCAAGATACTTTATCGTGCGAAGGATCAAATGGTGTTGATGATCATACTCACGATGAATGTAAAGAAAAGTTACAAACGAAAGTGTACTCAACTATAAACAATGTTGATAAATCTACTCAGGTATATTTAAACGAGGTAGTGTGTGGCAAGTGTATCACGGAAAATGCACACAAACTGATTTAAGGTGTCAGTGTCCAACAGTTCAGCACTTATCTGAAAAATGTGTTTACATCGAAAATGATAATAACAATCTGAATAGGGAAATTGCTCAAACTAACGAACGTTTGTTAAAAGAAAAAAACGCCCATACATAGTTTATTTAATTAAATAATGAAGTAATAGAAAACATACAAACACAAATTGATCAAATAATGAAAAAGGTAAAAGAATTTGAAAACTTCATTAGGAGCAAGGATATTGAGAATGCTTCTACCGATCACGTATAGCAAAAAGGTGTATCAAACAAGACAATAGATCAAATGTTCGACGTGTAAAACTAGAGTTAAAAATTGTGTTGCTCCCTCGCAAATTGATCAAGTAAAGCTAAATATATTAGCAGACAGCCATGGTAAAGGGATGTCCCAAATGATAAAGAGTTTAAGTCAGTACAATGTTATGGGGTTAATTAGGCCCAATGGAAGATAAAATGAGATTTTAGGTACTGACTCGCTTGTAAATAGAGCGGAAAGTAAAAATCAAAATGGGCTTGTAATAACGGTGCTAATGGTTGGTGCAAATGATATTATTCATAACGAAACGAAATCTTTCCTAAGATCGTTAAAGATGTACTTGGTTCATCATGTTTATGATAAGATAATTTTGTGTACTATTCCAACACGATATGATCTGCCGTATTGGTCGGCAGTAAATATGGAAATGAGAACGGCTAATTGCAAAATTAAAGGTTTAATGAAGAGATTTAATTGCCTATATGTGATCGATATTGAGAGATTGGGCAAAAGATTTCATACAAGTCATGGTATGCATCTGAACAGCTTGGGTAAGAAATATATATGCGAACGGTTAATCATAGAAGTTCGTCAAATAAAGCCGAAATTACAAAACACCAGACAATCAACGATACCAATCAAGGAAACTTAACAGTGAATCTGTAGTGAATACACCCCAGATTCTCGAATTGAAAATAGCCTTAATCCCGAATCAATGTTGTTCATTGCATATCACATTTAAGAGGTTTGAAATATAATGAAACTGAAAAACGTTCTCAAAAGTTTGTAATGACATTATTGCATTTAAATGTTCAGTCAATTAGGAATAAGCTAGGAGAAATTGAGTTACTCTTGAGTGAATTACCGGTTCAAATATTGGTCTTGAACGAACATTGGTTGAAATCAGCTAAGATGCACATTTATATACCTTCCAATTACAGGCTACTTAACTAATTCTGTAGACCAGACCATGATTATGGTGGGGTTGCAGTGTACTTAAGACAGGACCTAGAACTCTCGTATGATAATATTGACTTCTCAATGTTGTTTACACAGAAGGACTTCGAGGTTGTAGGTACACTCTTTAAAGATATAAAATTAATATTAATAATATTATATTGTACCCAATATTCAAATGTTGAGAAATTTGTTGATAAGATGGAGGATTGTTTCACGATACTCCGAACACGAAATTATTATTATCGGTTATATAAATATTAATGCACTTAAAGTCGAATCACCAAATGTAAAAAGAAACTCGAAGATGTACTAAATTCGCTAAATTGGTCATATAGAAATAATTTACTTACACGTAAGTCTGCTTGCTTGGAAAACCTAATTGTACCTAAAGATTCTAAACAGGCACATTGTGGTAATAATGCCCCTGGTCCAGCTAACCATCTCGCACTTTCGGCAGTTTACGTGCCAAATTCGGTAAATAAAGATATTAATGATACAGTTGTAACGAAAAGTATTAGACAGTTGCAAGTTCAGAATATCCTCGATCTTAGAAATTGCTTATCCTCTATTGACTTCGATACACTGCTAAGAACACAGAGAGATGCGAAAAGTGTTTGGAAAGATTTTATAGAGTCGGTTCAATCGGGTATTCTAACTTATTGTCCGTTGGTCAAGAAATTTATATGGACTAAAATTCATTGTAAGACTTCACGCCCATGGTATAATAAGACAGTACATAAATTGAAGATATCAGGTTTTTATTGGTATACACAGATAAAATTGAAAAATGAAACGGCTGTCTCCAGGTACAAAGAACTCAAGACCTTATATACAAAGGAAATTTTAAAGGCAAAAACCAAGTACGATGATAAAGTAATCTTGGAATCCAAAGAAAAAAATTCTGCGGCATGGTGAATAATAAATAAAGAATCAGGATAAAAATGTAAAAACGAATGAATTGTAATATCCGAAAATGGGTTTAATGATTTCTTTGTTCAGGCAGTCGATGCTAAAATAAGTACTCGCCCCGATTCTGACGTGCAACAGACTTCAAATATTCCATGTTCTTTTGTTAATGAATCGACAACTCAAAGTAAGTTTGAATTCCAAACTATATCCTCTGATTGTTTAATTCTGCCTACTAAGCAATTAAACACAAGCTATTCAGAGGATGTTTCTTATCGACTTTCCTGTTGAAACATATCGTGGACAAAACAGCTCCTTATTTGTGCATTTTAATGAACAGATCCAGAATTCATGGAGAATTTCCAGACATATTAAAATGTCAATAGTCATCCTAATATATAAAAAGGGTAATAAGAAGGCACCGGAGAACTATCGCCCTATTACATTGGTTAAAATTTTCTCAAAGGTATTTGAAGTTATTATCACAAATCAACTACGAGATTATTTTAAATCACTCATATCTTAAATTCCTGTCAATACGGTTTTCGTGCCGTTTATAGCACAATTGATGCGGTCGAAAGAGTTCTTCTTGAGATTGTTAATAATATTTGAAGTAAAGAAAGAACCTCTGTCAGTCTGTTAGATCCGAGTTTGGCATTCGACTCTATCTCACATCCCATAATTACAGGAAAATTTAAACACTATGGTATAACTGGTAAGAATTTAAATCTTATATATACTTACTTACTAGATCGTAAACAAGCTGTGAAGGTGAACGGTAATCTTTCAGACTTCAGGGTGGTCAATAGGGGACTCCCACAGGGATCCTTTATTGGGCCTCTCCTGTTTATTATGTTTATAAACGATATTCTCAATGTTATGCAGGGGTCTCCCATTCTTTATGCTGATTACACCACGTTAATTATAAGTCATAGAAACCTCGAAACGCTGATCTTTAATAAACAAATTGAGATAGATAAGATATTGCATTGGTTTGAGGAAAATCAATTGAAAATTAATCATGAAAAAACGGAACGTATGTTTATTTCTCTAAGTAATAACATTACGATGCATAACAAGTATAATTGTATCAAATTATTAGGTACGTATATTGACTGTACTTTAACATGGTCGGTACGTATTGATCATCTCATAAATAAATTGACTAGTAGCATTTATTTGCTGCTCAGACTGCGACAATATATCTCCTTTAAGTATCTATGTATGGCTTACCATGTCCTGTGTCAAGGCCATATTGATTATGGCATTTTACTATGGGGCTCTTCTCTCAGTTGGAAGCTGGTGTTCAAATGGCAGTAAAAGGCTATTAGAGTGATTTTAGGCCTGCCAAACTGGAGATCGTGTAAAGGATGTTTTAGGAGTTTATAAATCTTAACGGTCCCTGCAGCTTTTATTTACCAATCTGTTGTTTACATTATGAATCATATGGAAGATTTTCCGTCAGGTGTTCATTCTTATAGAACGAGAAATAAAGATCATTTGCTACCCCTAACAACGAGGTTAACGAAGACAAAAAATACATATTTACATCAGGGAATAATATTCTATAATTTGCTACCTGCGCATATTGTGGATTTTCCACTCAAAAAATTCAAAATAGTTTTAAAAGCCTTACTAAAAAAGAGAGAAGGCTACTCTCATCAAGAAGTTGTCAAATTTCTTCAAATTCATAACAATCCTAAAATCGACAAGCCTTCACTAAATTAATGCATTATTTTGATGTCCTAAACACTTATGCCCCGTTACACCAAATTATATATATTTTTAGTTGATATGGTAACAACTCTACGATAATTGTATGTACTCACCTATATTTGTATTTTAGTTGTACTTTGACGCTATTGTATTGTAGTATTTATAGTTGTACTTTGAGTGTTTCCTCTAACGGCTTCGGCTGTTCTATGATGTATATTTAAATAAAAAATAAATAAAAGTAGCAAAAGCAGAACTAATGTTATTGTAGTATACTGGTAGTGTATGTAAGCTTTTTTTTGTACTTTTGCTTTTTTTTACTAAAACGAGATGCTCTTGTAGTAGATTAGCCTTTAATACACCATTAACTCATTATTTTGGATCATAATTCGAACAAGAGTATGCTAGTTGAACATTCATAGTTTTGAAATCTATTGTAGATTAGAACACTTAAATACCAAAGCAAAGATAGCAATTGATTAGAACGATCAAACCCTAAGTTACGTACGGTTGTAGAGTCGAAAAAATATAGTTCCAAAGATATTATACCCAAACTAGTGACTATTGAACCAACAAGTTTAAAGCGCACTCCTTTATTAAGAATACGTATATTTAGAAAGTTTCAGAATCTTCGTTACGTGATATCGTTCACTGCAGTCGTATAGGACGATCGGTAAAACAAGTGAGAAACAGATTAAGTATAGGTTTGTGGCAATAGTGTTGTATAGTTGCGTTAAAAATAATACCCTTTCCATTATAAACTA